>JAWNNQ010001293.1:0-146285 GCA_035044765.1 Leucophenga montana
TTACAGAGAATACATAAGCCACTCTCTCTCTCTGTATAAACATTCCACTGCAACCAGACGACAATATTGAATCAGCAATAATGTATCTTAACGACATATTAGAAAAAGCTGTTCATCAGTCGACTTCACTTTGTCAGACGATATCCAGCAAAAATGTAGTATCACCTACAATTATACTGGATTTTAAATAGAAACTCAAGACTATCCCTAAAAAACAAGCTATTAATCTACAATAAAACCAATTTTGACCTATGGAACCCAAATATGGGGAACTGCGAAAGAATCAAACACGGCGTTTAGAGACAACAATCAAAATTCCTCCGTCTCATCACGAATGCGGAGTGGTATATAACCAACATGGATTTACATATAGACTTAGACATCCCAACGGTGGAAGAAGAGGTTGTAAACTGTGGTATCGTTGGTACAATCTGGCAGCACCATGGTAGTATTTAAGTATAAGTATTAGTATAAGTGAAATGTATGTGAAGTAGTGTGAGAATGAAATGTACAGAACATTCAGTAATTAAATAGACGTCTTATAGCACGGACGTAATAACTGGCGACGAGTCAAAACGAAAAAAAAAACGCGTGCACTTTTACATTACAGTGCAAAGCATAAAGAAAAGTGAAATTAAAGGAATGTCGAAAGACGCTGAGCAACAAAGCAGCAGCAACATGGCGAATACGGTTTTTTTTAATTTCGACGCCTTCCATCCACATGCTGCAACATTTTCACGATGGGTGAAGCGTCTGGAGTCGGCAATGGAAATCTTCAATTGCGACCAAAGGAAAAAGTCAAAAATGCTTTTGTATTATTTAGGAGCGAGTACATACAACGTGCTTTGCGACAAGTTAGCACCTAACAGTCCTGAGGAGTTGGATTTCAAGTACATTGTGGATGTGTTGGAAAATCATTTCAACCCCAAGCCAAACGAAATCTTAGAAAACTACCGTTTCAACATGCGCAAACAAAAGGACAGCGAGTCATGCTGTGAGTTTTTGACGGCATTGAGACGCCTATCTACAAATTGTAACTTTGGTAACTATTTGAATACTGCACTACGTAATCAATTTGTGTTTGGTTTAACAAATCGGCGCATGCAAAGTCGATTGTTGGAAAAGACAACGTTGACCTTGGACGAAGCAGTCAACATAGCGATCGTGTTCGAAGCAGCGGAAAGAGGAGTGAAGAACTTAATACGTGTATGCAAGAAGGTGCAAAAGAGACAAGTGTGCACAGAATGCAGACTAAAAGGAATCATGTCAAAAAGAATGACGATAAAAAGCAAAAACAAAATACAAAGAAATGTTTTCGTTGTGGTAATGCTAATCATTCAGCGAATGAGTGCAAATTTAAAGAAGCAAAATGCCATTATTGCAGCAAAGTTGGTCATTTAAGGAAAATGTGTTTGAAAGAAAAGAAACAATTAAATCAAATAAATGACAATGCTGACAGCGATTTAAGCATGGATGAAATATTGCAGATAAGCAATATTGACGATCAGAGAACAAAAAGGGCTAAAGTGATTTACAATTGCAACGTAAACGGCCAAACTATACTATTCGAAGTCGACACAGGCTCGCCGGTATCAATTATCAACTTGGAGGAAGCAAAGAAGTATTTTCCAAAAACAAAAGTCAGCCAGGCTGATATAGAGTTGGTAAGCTACTGCGGAGTGGCGTTAGACTGTGTAGGATATGTTACCGTGCAAGTTCGCACAGACAATTGTACGACTGGCGCAAAACTCTACATTGTGAGATCAAATCGCAAACCATTGCTAGGACGCGAATGACTGCGTGAGTTAAAATTGGATTGGTCTAAGGTTCTCACCAATCAACTGCAAGTTAATCAAAAGATAAATTGTATCGCAACAAATTGTACACAGATTTCGATTGAGCGAGTGCTGAGAGAAAAGCATCCTAGAGTATTTTCAGAGTCTATGGGAAAAATTGAAGATATGCAAGCTCATCTTTATCTGAAACCGACTGCGACGCCAAAGTTCCTTAAAGCAAGGCATGTAGCATTTCCTTTGTGGGAAGCTGTAGAAAAAGAGCTCAACAATCAGGTGGCAGACGGTCTATTGGTGAAAGTAGACAAGAGCGAATGGGCCACGCCGATTGTGGTGGTGCGTAAACGCAACGGAGCTGTGCGCATATGTGGCGATTACAAGGTTACATTAAACCCGGAATTGTTTATAGACAAACATCCTATACCTACAATCGACGAGCTGTTTAGCAAGGTATCAGGAGGTGAAAAATTTTCTAAAATTGATTTATCGCAAGCGTATCTACAGTTAGAGGTGCATTCTGAGGACAGACATTTGCTGACATTGAATACGCATAAAGGGCTATATCAACCCACTCGTTTGATGTATGGTATGGCAAGTGCTCCAGCAAAATGGCAGCGCTTAATGGAACAGGTATTTGGTGACATACCTGGGGTATCGGTATTTTTGGATGATATCAAAATCACGGCAGAAAATGATAAGATTCATATACAGCGACTGGAGGAAGTATTTCGTCGTTTGGACAAACACAACATGCGTGTAAACTGGGCTAAATGCGAAATAATGAAGAACAGTATCGAGTATTGTGGTTACTTGATTGACAAAGATGGCATCCATCGATTACAAAGCAAAGTCGATGCCATACAAGACATGAAGATGCCGACCAACAAAGAGGAAGTTCGTGCATTTCTTGGTCTGATTAACTACTACGGCAGATTCGTGAAGAATTTAAGCACGATAACGTATCCATTAAATCAACTTCTACAAGATGGAGTTAAATTTGTGTTTAATAAGCAATGCGAACAGGCGGTTCGTGAGATTAAACAGCAAATGCTAAGTAACATGGTTCTAACGCACTACGACCCAAAGGTACCTGTAGTTTTGGCAGTAGATGCAAGCCCAATTGGAGTTGGAGCAGTGCTCAGTCATGAGTATCCTGATGGCACTGAGAAACCATTACAGTTCGCATCACAGACATTGAGTAAGGTGCAACAAAGGTACAGTCAAATTGACAAGGAGGCATACGCAGTAATTTATGGCGTTCGTAAATTTTATCAATACCTGTACGGAAAAAAGTTTACAATTAGTAACGGACAATAAAGCCATAGCTCAAATTTTTGCTCCAGATAAAGGTCTACCAATATTGTCAGCTACACGTATGCAACATTATGCGATTTATCTTGAACATTTTGACTACGAAGTTCGATTCAAACGATCAAAGGAGAACGCAAATGCAGATGCGTTATCCCGTCTACCAAGTAAAGACGAGTACAGGTTCAGAGAAGAGGTCGACATAATTGAAGAAGAGATATTGGATAACTTACCAGTAACGGTTGCGGAACTAAGAGAGGCAACCATGAAGGATAAAGAAATCAAAGTGTTGTTCAATTGTCTCAAGTTTGGGCGAGAAGCTTCACCGAAAGATCGATTCGGAATTGCAGCAACAGAATTCAGCCTACACAACGGGTGTGTTATGCGCGGCATACGAGTGTACGTGCCAGAATCGTTACGGCAAAGAGTTTTGGATGAGCTACACACTGCTCATTTCGGCATAACTAAAATGAAAACTTTAGCAAGAGGCTATTGTTGGTGGTATCAAATGGACAAAGAAATTGAAAATATGGTATCGAACTGCAGCGCTTGTCAAGTTACGCGCGCAGACCCGAAGAAAGTTACAACGCATAGATGGCATCTGGCTAAAAAACCATTTGAGAGAGTGCACGTTGACTATGCAGGACCATTCTTGGGCAAGTATCTATTTGTGTTGGTTGATGCATATAGTAAATGGCCTGAGGTACACATGGTACCCAACATGACTACACAAACTACGATTGACAAGTGTAGGGAAATTTTTGCAACTTTTGGTACACCTGAACAATTAGTCAGCGATCATGGCACACAATTCAACGCACATCAATTTAAACAATTTCTAAAGATTAATGGAGTTAGTCATCTTCAAGGAGCTCCATATCATCCCGCTACAAATGGTCAAGCAGAAAGATTTGTTCAAACTTTTAAAAACAAATTGAAAGCTTCAAAGTGCAGCCACATTGGCTCAGAACTTCCAAAAATATTATTGTAATGTTTGGACGGCAGATACAATCTCGATTAGAACTGATGTTACCGCAAAACGAGAAATCACATCACGATCTAATGAAAGCAGAGATATGTTTTACCCCGGGATAAAGAGTGGCGGCTCGTGACTATTTGGGCAGAGATAAATGGCTGTTCGGTAGAGTGATAGAGCGACAAGGCGACTTACACTACCAGATTCGTCTAGATGACCAACGAACCTTGAAACGTCATGTAGACCAACTTGGTAAGGTTGGTGACTCAGTTGAACAATCACAACTGAGCGATCAATATAAACAGAAGCAGTGTCAGGGTTTGCCTGTTCCAATAGCAAACAACATGACACGACCCATATCATATGGTGACAACGAACAACCGGCGATCAGTGTTACTGGAGTTGCATCAGAAACGGCTTCCAATACAACGGTGGTGACACCACCACCTCGGAATTCATCACCATCATCCAATGAACTACGTCGTTCTACACGGTCCAAGAAGACTCCACGGCGGTACCAAGACTAGCACCAAAATAAGTGGGCAAGAGATGTGGTATCGTTGGTACAATGGTAGTATTTAAGTATAAGTATTAGTATAATTGAAATGTATGTGAAGTAGTGTAAGAATGAAATGTACAGAACATACACTCGAACATTCAGTAATTAAATAGACGTCTCATAACACGGAACGTACAATAAAACTGGGAGAAATAAAATAAAAAATAAACTGTAATAATAATGTGCGTAATAATCCAAAAACTTTTTAACCCATGTAAAAGGCAGATCTATTTGTTCAAATCTTCTTAAATTTTCTTCTATCGTCAATAAAGGTTTTGTGTTTGGATGCCAGACTGATTTCATATTCATAGTCATAGTCATTCATAGACTTAGTAGGGAAATAAGTATTAATGATTTAGGCCTTCTTATTGACCCTATATTGAGCTATAACAATCATATTGTTTCTATGGTAAATAAAGCTAAAGGAGTTCTTGGTTTCATAAAGCATTGGTCCAAAGAATTCGATGACCCTAATACTACTAAACTTCTGTATTATTCACTTATTCGCCCCATCTTAGAATTTTATCATGTGTTTGGAATCCACATTATGTAATTCATCAAGATCGTATCGAGTCTGTTCAAAAACAGTTTATGCTGCTTGCGCTCAGAAACTTCAATTGGGCTTTTGACATACATCTCCCGCCATATGTGGATCGATCAAAATTAACTAATCTTCCAACATTGTCTGCACAAAGATCGATGCTCTCTGTAGTTTTCCTTCATAAGATTACAAGTTGATTCTCTATATTTGCTTCAATCGTTATTTCAAAATGCTCCCTCACGCTTTACGCGACAGTATATGCCTTCAATTTTGTCTTTTTGCAGATCAAGTTATGCCTGCCATGACTCACTTCGGTCTCTTTGCTGTACTTATAATATATTCTCTCATCTATTTTGTTTCTATTCTTCTTTGAACTGCATAAGACAAGCTATCCTTAATAAAATGTAATTTCATTATTTTCATTTTCTTTAATATTTTGATTTGTAATTACGACTGCTTTGACTACTTCCTTGGCTGTGAGTTGAGGCACAGTCGATTAACTTGGCGACCAAAAAAATATCTTAAAACAGGTCTGAGTGGTCGTAACTTTCCATTATTAGTTATAGTTGCAATAAATAAAAAGACTGACATTGGAATACAAAACTTAAGAAAAAAAACTTTGTATGATGACAACCCAAAAAAGTAATAAACCAGTTCGATTTTTAAGGGTGAAATAGGGTGAAACCGTTAACATTGGGTAAGTTTCTTTTTTTGAAGACTTGTACAGTGTAATTTATTGAAAAATAAGATCATCTTAAACTTTATTAATTCATTCACCAAATACATATTTTACATACCTACATATCAGAAAACTGCAACAAAAGACATTTTTGTGTCTTTGAATAATGAACCGAAGCTCTAATACCATTCACTCGAAATTTTAAATCGTAAAAGTAGGTAGTATACGCCCACTAGTATATGTGTATGAAGCGATTATCTAAAAGATGTCGCCATATCGAATTTCAAGTTGATAGTTAGGTTTTTTATACAAATGCATAAAAGTGAGCTGTGTGTTTCTATGGAACTACCTCAAAAAGTGGGTGCGACATGCCCATTTGTGTCTATGAAGCAGTTGTCCACTAAAAACCACCAAATCGAAATTCAAGCTAAATTTGATTTAAATAAAGAATTTTTTCATAAAAAACACAATAATGGGCGGTGGATTTGTATGGGTGCTACCCCAAAAAGTGGGCGGGACACGTATAGTCTGTCCATAAAAAGATACCACATCGCAAGTCAACCTAATGTTGACTTTAATAATGTAGTTTTTCTTACAAAAAGTCAAAAGTGAGCAGTAGATTAGTATAGGCTATCCCAAAAAGTGGGCGCATCGATATGACTCGACAAATAAAAGAGTACATACGTAGATGTCATGAATGCCAAAAAGCAAAAACAAAGACCCCATCAACAATTACAGACACTCCAATATATGCTTTCGACAGAATGATAGTAGACACTATCAGTCCACTACCAAAATCTGAAAAGGACAATGAAGGAGCATACAAGAACCGCGTACGCAGCTCCTCATTATTGTGTTCGTCGTTTTTGGCCATTCGTCTACACCAAGACTTAAAAATGTTGGTCCCTTGAACCACTCAGCATATGAAGATCTATCATTTTTTGTATTTAGTAGCAACGTCTACTACGTTCAGATGGCTCGGAACCCACCGCCACTCATTGACATTCGTCAGCTCGATGATGGCAGCAATTCGAAACATTACAAATTGTTGATATTTTCGTGGATCACTGCGGAGCCATGCTTGTGTGGTTTTTGAATCACTCCAGAGATACCGCCGCATGAATTCGATTGCATGCTCGGTGCATACGGTTTGCCTCAGACGTGCTCCTGTCAGAGCCGCCTGGAGCTCCAATCTTGGTAAAGATAGAGGTCGTAGAGGAGCGTCTTTTGATATTGCTGCAACCAGGCGCACTTGATATTTTGATTCTCTATCCTGAAGTTAGCGACGGCTGCGTATGCACATGCACTTGCGTCTACAAAGACGTGTACTTGAATTTTGCAATCTTCTCAGTCAGCCAATTCCGCCATCTTGCAGTAAAATTTTTAAATATAACATGATACATGCCACGAAGCCGATTAGATCGAAAACTGACATTAAAACTTGTAGTACTTCACTCTTCGTCGGTGCTGTAACACTTGCAAAAACGTCTCCTTTTAAACGGATGAATTTCAGTAAATACTTAAATGCATCTCTGTGTGGATCCCAGTGCATACCAAGCACCTTCTTGAATTGTATCGTAGAAATGTTACTCTCAAACATTTTGCTGGCCTCTTGCATTTTCTGTCCTAGTGCTGCTGAAACCTCCGGGCTATTTGATGACTAATTTCGCATATTAAATCCATCTTTAGAGTGTAAGTCCCGTACGCCAGTCGCCAACTCAATTGCTTCTACGACTGTGTGCGTCGAGTCTATATAATCGTCAACGTATTGGCGCTCGATAATTGCCTTTGCTGCCTGCGGATACTCTTGCTCATAAGATTCAGCGTTTAGATCACGCACATAATGCTCAATGCAGGGCAAACATTTAGCGCCGAACGTCAGTACATGAACTTGAATATTTCGATTTTGCCATTCCTCGGTTGGCACCAAAGAAAACGCCGCGATTGAGTGTCCTCCTCCCGGACGCCGATACTTGGAACATCTCCTCTATATCTCCGCAAATTGCGATCGGCTGCATACGGAAGTTAAATAGAACTCGTATAAGTGGAATTAGTAAATCAGGTCCTATCAGCAAAAAATCATTAAGACATTTATCTGATGATTGAGCAGCTGCATCCCATACCAAGCGAAATTTGCCTGGCTTGTGTGGATTACACTCCGTAAATATTGGTAGGTACCAAATTTTGTCGTGTAAGGCATCTTCTTGTAGTTGTGTTGCATAGCCTTTCGTTATCAAATTGTTGATCTGGCGCTGTATATCTGCGCCCAGCTTTGGGTATCGTGTCATTTTTGGTTTTAAACATTGTAGACGCTTCAAAGCAGTCGGTAGGCTATTCGGTACTTGTTGTTCAATTTGTGCCCATAAAAGGCTTGTTGTGTAGTTTGTATCATTTTTGCTCTTTTCGCAAGACTGCGACAGAATTTGTAGAGCACGCTCATCATCTTTGCTTGTGAGGCATTAGGATGGCGCATGCAGCCCGTTTACTTCATCGGCTAGGTAGCGTTTTATGAGCTCATGTAGTTCGGCGTTGCATTTGCACCCATGGATTCGCAGTCGTCCTTTATGCTGACCTGCGCTTCCGCCGCCAAAACTGTCCATCTAAGCCGGGTCTTTGTGGCTATTGGTTGCCCTCTCGTTTGCGCAGAGAGGCAATAAAATTTGGATTATTCTTTCCAATTATTATTTGTGGAGCTACATTGTTATAGCTTTGCAGAGGAATGTCCTTCACATGTTTAAATTGTTGTTTCATACGCTGCGCGTCCATTGATTCAGCGCCTAGGGCAATGTGCTTCACTGTATCGCTTTGACGCCGCTGAGGGGGAATATTTTTACATTTGTTCCAGATGCAGATATTTTCAAATTTAGCTCTCGTGAATGCTTCTCGAAACGCGTCACATCACCAGTCCAGTTAATTCATAATGGTTTCGACGATCCAATTTCACCTAGATGCTCTTCAACCAGAGTCAATGTAGAGCCGTCATCCACAAAAGCATATGTCTCGATTGAACCCAACTTCCCATATAGCCTTTGTCACTGGTACAATCCGAGAAACCTGACAACCACTGGTTACGTGGCGATGACTATTTAACTCAGATGTCTGAATTGCTGCGGACTCGTTTTGACGTGTTTCGTTGTGAAGAAGTATATTGTTGTGTTAAGTTGTGCAACCGTTAACGCTACAAGTCTGACTCGACCAGCATCGCCCTTTATACCGCCGTAAGCGCAGCCGGCACAAGCTGCATATTTTAACCATGTCCCATCTGCCTCACACAGTTAAATTTTTAAATTTGTTGCATTGATAAACTCTGTATAGATCACCACATTCTGGACACTCAGTTGCTACATACGCTCTGCTGCACTCTGCCTATGAATGATTATACAAATACCCGTCCCTTCGAGACTTCTTTTCATCAATGCTGCTTATTATTGGCGCGACACTTGTGAGGCAATGAAATTTTCGTTAAATTTCATGCTCACAAAATAGCTGGTGTTGCCACAGCGGTACCAATACCAATAAAGGGGAGTCAAAGCGATCGTGAATGCAACAGAGCAGGACAACAGATATGTCAATCAATAATGTGCTAACAGCTAGTATTATGGTAACAGCAAAATAGAGATGGTAAATATTACAGCATAGGGAAATGCTAACAGCAATATAATAATTGACGTCACTGGCCATTACAAGGCGGCTTAAAACTCAATTCGAGGACTTGTAATGCAAAGGATTTATGTACATGCATGATAATGGGCATTCAAATTGCAATACGGCTCGACCCCGAATGCTAATTCAGTATGATTATCGGATTGAGTGCAGAAAAGCTGTAAACCCCAGTGCCGGAAAGCAAAACAGAGGACTGTTAAGCTGAAACTAACATAATTTAACTGACACAGGTTACTGGAGTCAAGGGAAATAGCTGCAATGCATAGGGTATATTGTTACGCATGGAAAGGAGGGATGGCATTGCACTGCAAGTGATCCCGAAGAGATAGAAGGGCCAGGATAAAAATTAAATGGATTACAGTGCCGAACGGACAATGTTAAGGATTGCTATGATTACAGAGGCATGATTTAACCATTGCAGTCACTCGAATTATGTAACAGTGCCAATATGTATGCAACTGTTGTAGCTGCAGTGACGACGTCATTGATGGGCCAGTAACATTTCCGAAATTTAACGGAACGCCAAAAGTTCAAAGGAAATACCGAAATTAACTCAATGTGTGGTTGTTGTTGGGAAATCTATTTTGTATGAAGTTTTGGGTAATGACATCCAAAATGTATAAGAAACCAATCTAAAATCATCAGCGCGCAGGGGTATAAAAAAGGAGCGACGCGACAATCTGGCGCCATACAACGGGACCAGTAATTAAGGAAAGTGCTTTAAAAGGAGCAACATATTCGCAGTATATTCAGTTTTTGGTGGACTCTTGTCCTTAGAGTGGATTTGTTGCGGTGCATAGGGACCGAAATAATATGTGGGAGCGAGTCGGTGCAAATAAAAAGAATCAAGGTGGCATCAGGGACTGACGAAAATAGTAATAGAGACGTGGATGGTTTAAGAATGACTTATGAGGATCTGCACTGCCGTTGAAATCAAGATAGAGCTGCAAGAGATAATAAACCCATTCCCGAAAAGAAGGCACGACACAATCCACCCTCAGTGCAACTGCAGCAATATTCATTTGACGTGCAGTATTGCCGAGGAAAACAAAATGTAGTGGCAGATGCTCCGTCACATCAGCCATTAGAGGAGGTCAGACGAGTCCAGGAGGGCGAAGTGATAGAAAAATGTAAGTGGATCAGGAAAAGGCTAACAGAGATAAAAAACAACCGGAGAAATACTCAGATTGCAGGATGATCAGCTATACCGATATCTACCGGATAGATTTGGCGAAGAAGGGTGCCCGGCTTGGAAACTTTGTGTGTCAAAACAATTGCGGCGACGAGTCCTAGAGGAAAATCATAATGCTCCAACGGCGGAACATCTGGGGGCTCGGACGACAATCGCTCGGATCACAAAAAGGTATTACTGGCCAGGATTGTTTAAGAACGTAAGAAGCTACGTCAGATCTTGCAGTACCTGTCTAAGTTTGAAATTGGAAATAGCAGGCCAGAATCAGGCAGTACGGCAGCACCCGTTGTCCAAAGTATGTGGAAACTTTGCAGCGAAACCTGCACTAAACTATGGCGGGCCTTACCGGGTCCTAGGTTTCGTGTCACCAGTCATAGCACAACTAAGAGATCTAGGAGGTAAAACACGTACTGCACATGTATCGGACCTGAAGGAATTCATTCAGCAGTCCGGGCCAGAGGAAAGTGATGCGAAACAGTCAATAAATCCAAAATTAGAAAATACTCTTCAAAATGTAGCTTTAAAGGAAAAAAAAACGGTGAAAATACAACGGAAAGGAGCATGGGTGACTAAGGTACCGTTGCCGCCACCGGTGCCGGAGCGGTGCGTGAAAATACCGGTTGTGGGATGGTACGGAAATACCGGCCGAAGACGAAAGGGACTTCGATCT
The DNA here is from genome assembly GCA_035044765.1 of Leucophenga montana. Lineage (NCBI taxonomy): Eukaryota > Metazoa > Arthropoda > Insecta > Diptera > Drosophilidae > Leucophenga > Leucophenga montana. Next base: position 11,382 of record JAWNNQ010001293.1, read on the forward strand.
AAGTGAAGCCCAGCTCAGAGTTATCATAATGGCCCACTTCAAGACATAAATGCGCCTGCATTCCAATGCAGATACGGCTTCAATGGTCGAATCTCAGCTCAAGAGTATCCTGGAGTACAACGACTGGCAGCCAGGCCGGCACACAAAATAGGCACATAAAAAAAACACAAAACCAAAATTAATAAAAAAAAAAGAATGGCAAATGGTGCCGCAGGGCAGAGGAGCTACTATCGACACCGACAGCATCAAGTCCCACCAGTTACGATAGTTGCCTTAGCGATGGGGCACAACATTGGTGGAAGGCCATAGCGACGAACAATGGATGCGTTGTTTGGTGCTGGAAGAGCTAGTTTAGCAACGGCCACAAACAGGGGAAAATATGTGCATGTAACCCAAGACTCGTGTCTGGTGCAGAGCAAAATTTTGTTGGGCTTTGCGCTCTGTGTCCCCTATGTCATCTTATAAGTGACCCAACGATGATGGATGATGGCAGCAGGTTCGACGAACCAAGTACTTGTGAATATGTTGCATCGCATGCAATAAAGTGGCAGCTTTGCGCGGACAACCGGAAATGAGAATTCCACATTTCGCTCGTGGCAATTCATGCTCACAAAATAGCTGGTGTTGCCACAGCGGTAGCAATACCAATAGAGGGGAATCAAGTGGTTTAATTTTGTATTTTATTTTTAATTGTGTGCATATTAAAGTGTGCAATTTTATTGGCAGCAATTGAAAAAGGCAGCTGCGGCAGTAATTTTGCATACATATATAATTGTACATATGTATGTACACGCACATGCTAGTGCATACAGCGCGCAGTGGTCCAACTTGTATGGAACCGGTGGCCAAACATACTTACAGTGCAGCTATCCAAGTGAAACTTAATTCATAGGCTTCTATCTGTAGTTAGATGACAATATGTCAAAATCGTCAAGATCAGACCACTAAATCATATAGCTCCCATATAGCCGACCAATTCGGAATGAACTCTTAGTACACCAAAACTTTATTGTTTTTTATCCGAATTCAACCAAATTTGGCACGTGTTAGTCTTAGGAGCCTCTACGTGTGCTGTCCAAACTTGGATCGGACCACTATATAGCTGCCATAAAACCTACCGATTCGGAAAGAACTCGTAATATCCCGGATTTTTTATCCGAATTTAACCAAATTTGGTATATGTGAGTCTTAGAAGCCTCTAAGTGACCAAATTTCATTCAGATCGGATCACTATATCATATAACTGCCATGTAACCTACCGATATGATCTTAACGTATGATCTTTTTCGAGAGAATTCACGCCAAATTATTGATATTCTTTTGCAGCAGCAATTAACTTCTTTCTTCCAATTGCTCCAAATGATTTGCTCCTACTATATAGCCTTCACTCTCAATTTTCAATTTCAAAATATCCAATATGCTTTTAATCTTCTCTGGATTTGCAATATCGAATATATACATGCTCCTAAATTCGCACTCCTATACGAAAAATAAAAAAAAATGAAAATTTTAACTATAAACATAACTTAAGAAATCAAAATGCTCAAGAGAAACTAAGACGACAAACACAAAACGACACAACGAAACGCCCAAAAAGAAACGAAGACGATAATTACAACACACAGCACAGAAAAGCGCGTGTAAAAAAGACACCGAAAATGGTGAGGCCGTTTTTTTCTGTTCAAGATAATGCAGCGAGCGGCATATACATGCATACTTTTTTTAAACAAATGCTTATTTTTGAATTACATTAAAACCCAAATTCTATTAACAAAAATTTGATTAATTAAAATTTAAACTTTCAAAAAGCCAACGGCTTTCTTTCATTATCTGCCTCTCTAATATCATCCCACACACATGACCATTTAAGGCAACCACATGATCGCTAGACGATTTTATAGCTATCAGCTTTTTATCGTCTACTCAGAGCAGCAGCGCTTCAATTGCTTTGCCGTTTTTAGATTTTACGTACGAATGTAAGTAGACGCAGTTAAAATGTCTGCGCTGCACAGTGGTCCGTCTTGTATGGAACAGACGGCCAAAAATACTTACAGTGCAGCTATCGAAGCTATGAAACTTTTGTCATAGGCTTTTATCTGTAGTTAGATGACAATAATTATAATAAGATGTTATAAAGGAAATATAGCTAGTTAATAAAAAACAAAAACTCACTTGTACAAAATAATGAAAATAGAAAACAGAAAATTGATTTAAAAATTACTCTAACAAATCAAAAACAGATTTAAATAATATGGATTTCTTTTTGCTTGATAATTTTCGCTGCCCAGTTATAAAAGGATCGGAGCTCAGTAGTAAGTGATATGTATAATATATCATTCCAACAGATCAAAAACAGATTTATTTAAAACTGACTTATGTTTAGGTGGTAACTTTCGCTGTCCAGTTATAAACGGATCTGATGTAAGGAGTGTAATGCTCAATAGAAACTAAGACGCCAAACACAAGACGACACAACGAAACGCACAAAAGAAACGAATAATTTCATTCTCCGCCTTTTGCAGCTATTCTTAAAGAAGACAGATGGAATAAAGCAAAAGTTGATTTAAATAAGTAGATCAATTATGAGATATGGTTGACACAATTGTAGCCAACATTTTGACTTTCATTTTTTTAGTTTTGGCCTGTGGGGGAGACCAATATGCAGCGCCGGCGTGCAATAGTTGTTTGCAATTATTTTTTGGGCATAAAATTTAAAGGTGAATATTTAAATTTGTGCAGTGCGGGGAGTTTGGATTTTACAAGCATTTTGTCATATATACTTTAGTTAAAATCTAAAGGTTTGGCGGCTTTACATAAACCCATTGCGCGAAGTTAACGGTTACTATTTACCTGTGCCAACAAAAAAACTCTATATAAGCGGTTCTTATATACTTCACCGAACTGCACAACCGTTAGTAGAGGAGTTACGGGTCCTATATACATTAATTTTCGCGCCACATATTTTTGCGGACAATTTGAGTGCAGTTATTATTTTACATTTCTTTTGACATCTAATTCTTGCATTTTTGTTGTTTTAATCAGCATTTAATAGAAGACGGTTCATACAAGGGTCACTATTAAAGTTCGTGTCGCACAAGATGCGACAAACACTCAATTAAATGGATAAAAGATTTTAATACAATAATTTTGTAATCTAGATTTAAATCTAATGAAGGAGAATTGTTAGTATTCTTGAATTCAACTTAATTCTATTTTGCAATGAATCAATTAATTTAAAGTTTATATATGAAATTATTTCCTTTATCGTGAATTTAATTAATTAACTTGAAGTAAAGTAATTTGACACAGTTTCTAGATTTTAAGTAAAATTGGTAATAGTATTAGATCGTGCACTGCATAGAAGGTATGGAATTATTATGGCTCCAATTTAAAGCTTGTTTATGATTTATGCTAATTACTTCTAATTTTTCAGTACGTAATTTATATATTGTTCCTGAATAATAAATCCCGACTAGTGCGCACTCAGAAGTAATAATCCATTATGCAGTAAAAGCTGAGTAAAATGAGTAAATTCACAGTAAAATTAAACAAACTAATACTAACATAATTTAACTGACACAGGTTACTGGAGTCAAGGGAAATAGCTGCAAGGCATAGGGTATATTGTTACGCATGGAAAGGAGGGAGGGCATTGCACTGCAAGTGATCCCGAAGAGATAGAAGGGCCAGGATATAAATTAAATGGATTACTGTGCCGAACGGACAATGTTAAGGATTGCTATGATTACAGGCATGATTTAACCATTGCAGTCGCTCGAATTATGTAACAGTGCCAATATGTATGCAACTGTTGTAGCTGCAGTGATGACGTCATTGATAGGCCAGTAACATTGCCGAAATTTAACGGAACGCTAAAAGTTCAAAGGAAATACCGAAATGAACTCAATGTGTGGTTGTTGTTGGGAAATCTATTTTGTATGAGGTTTTGGGTAATGACATCCAAAATGTATAAGAAACCAATCTAAAATCATTAGTGCGCAGGGGTATAAAGAAGGAGCGGCGCAGTAATTAAAGAAAGTGCTGTAAAAGGAGCAACATGTTTCGCAGTATATTCCGTTTTTGCTTGGCTTTTCGATCAGTTTTTGATGGACTCTTGTTGAGAGTGGATTCTTGTCTCTTGTTGAGAATTGTTTGGCTTTTCGATTGAATTGTGGACTCTTGTTGAGTATTATTTTGGACTCTTGTTGAGTATTGTTTTGGCATTTAGTCAAATGGTTTTGGACTCTTGTTGAGTATTGTTTTGGTTTTTAGTCAAATAGTTTTGGACTCTTGTTGCGTATGGTTCTGGACTCACGTCGAGTACGATTTTAAGCATTTGTGGTTGATTTCTTGAGGAGGAAAACGGCTCGTACTGTCACGAGGATAATGAGTGCCAAGTGGAGTCTTTGGGGTTGAAGTAAAAAAGGCATCACTGCGGGGTACCAGGTACCGGTGGAACGGACGCTGAGGCTTGGTTGGCATGCAGATCATTCAGGACATCGCCGAGTGTAATAGTGAAAGACCGAAGACGACTGAAACCGACCCTCATTAAACGCACCAGCAGAGAGAGAAGAAACGAATACCATGTAAAGATTAACAAACAAAGCAAGGATAAATATAGATAAACAACATAAATAAAGGAGAAGATAATAATTAAATAAATAAATAAAGTGTTTCCTTACCTCAGGGTCTGAAAATACAAATTTATGTAAAGCAAACTCTGGAAAAGCTGAGCTATCCCATCATTCGACCCGGGACAACCAGGAGTCCATTACATTGGCGCCCGAGCAGGGACCCTGAGGCAATAGAAACACAAAGACGCAAAAGGATTAAAAAAAAAGAAAACCGGAAAAAAGGATAAAAGGGAAAATTTCAAATAAAAGGAAATATAAAACATATACAATAATGGTGAAAACTAGTTGTATCAGGGCTCTCCATAAGAAGGAGTCGGAGGCTTATCTGCGTGAATTTGAACTGGACAACGGAGGGACAAATGATGAACAGCATTCACGATTGTCCATATTTGCAAGTCAGGTTGACCTAAAGGCTGACCAAATACAACGTTTAGAGGAATTAGCGTCATTTTATACACGGTTACCACACGTAATGGTTCAGGGTCCGGATGGTGGTGAAGGATTAGAATTGCCAGGACCCAGCAATGCGGTTCCACAAGGTAGACCAGCTAGGAGAGAGACTCGGTCTCGAAGTCCAGTAAATAGACAGACAAATGCCAATTTGATGGACCAGGTACGGAAATGGGCTGTACGGTTCAGCGGAGCACAACCACTTCCGTTTCTGGAGAGGACCGAGGAGTTGGCAGACGCGTATGGGGCTAACTTGGACGCTTTACCTCGAACGATGTCGGAAATGTTGGTGGACAGCGCACTAATTTGGTTGAGAAATAATAACCAGCAGTGGCGGACATGCGTTAGCTTTAAAAGGGATTTCTTGAGATTTGGAGGACGAAATACGAAACAGGGTCAGATGGAACGGTTCAATGATTTTTTTCCTGGCCATGCAGAACCAAATGCGCCATTCAGAATTGACAGCAGAACAAAAGTTGGCAAGAATATATCGAATCAGCCGCAAGGAGTTGCTGTTATATGTTAAACGGCAGAAACGGCTTATTGGGTTAGCAGAGGATTTTGAGACATTGCCATAGGGCCAAAAGGTGGTTACTACAATGCAGGTGGAGCTTCACTGGCGGGCCTGTGAGGAAATCGTGGACTCTGGTGATTCCACATTCAATCCGCGCTCCGATTGTCATCGTTGTGGCCAATAGGGTCACTGGTCCCAAGAATATAGAAATGGTGGTAGGGGCAGGTCAAAAACTCAAAATGTTCTGCACCGATTGAGCTCAAATTTTAGCACGATATAATAGCACCCGCATCAAAGATGGTTTTAACCTATTTTTCGCATCAATCACATACTAGCGACAGCGAGAAAACAGTTTTTTTTTATTTCTGTATTTATAGGCCGAAAACAACTATCATATGATTTTTCTGTTAAATTGATTTTTCTTATTTTATTTCGTAAAATTTATATTCACAGTTTAAAATATTATTATAGATTTTATTTATTCGAAGAAATTCGAATTTGGCCCGTCGCACTCGCCAAACAGAAGGACCAAGAAGACGGCTTTCGAATATGACTGAGGAAGAGCAGGCATCCGTACGAGAGAGGAACAGAACACTATCCAGATACGTAACGTGGAACCAGAACAAAGACGATCAGCAAGGCTTGAGGATGCACGATTGCCAGCACGTCAGTCGCGTTCTTCAGCAACAGATTTGTTTCGTTCTCAACGGAATGAACGCGAAAGGGTGATGATAGCTCAAAAATACGAACCCAAAGAACAGCTGATCTGAATCTGCAATACAATCGTCTTGCGTTCCGGTACATTCCAGCTGTTGATTATAGTTCAAGTCGGCATGTTGTCATTGGCCAGATGAGTCATGTTTGTATATACTGACAGAGCCATTGAAAACTCTACTTGCTGGATCTACCGCTGAATCGAAGCATTTCCTATCGAATCTCAGGAAATATAACTCTTGCTTCCAAATGACGTCATTTGGTGCGAAAATAGTGACTAATAAATTCATGCCAACTTTTAAAATCAAAGGGCAAATATATCACAAAGCTGGCTCCCTGCTCCCGTTCCCAGATAGTGACCATAAATTCCTTTAAATGTATTTCATTGGTGATGATAGAGATGAAGTCGATGCACGTTGTGGAATACATACCTCGCTAAGAAGATCCAGTATTTCGCAGTTACAGAGGCTCCTTCACGAAAGGAACAATTTGGTGCGTTTGTTCAAAACGGCAATTGATATGATGCCATCAGATACACACAAGATTGTCATTCACGCAGACAAAACGCCCGCTGGAGAACATGTCCGGAGATATAATGCTCCAACTATTGACGAAGTAGCAATTATCATAGTCGGAGATCAGTTCCAACTTAGAGATACTGTTCTCTATCGAAGAAACGATCAATTGAAAACGTCGCAGAAACTCACCGTTGTTACGATGCTTTACAATATCCAGTTATCTTTTGGGATGGTGCCGATGGATATCATTTCAATGTGAAAATGATAAATCCAGTAAATGGTGCAAAAATCAATAAAAAGTGCAGCTCAATGAATTTTTACGCATACCGCTTAATGATTCGGAGGAACGAGGACAATTACATTTTGAAATGCCGTCAGTTGTTTCACCAGTATATTGTGGATATGTATGCAAAAATTGAAGAATACATTCATTTGCGAGATGCAGTTGTGAATGACGGTAATACAACCAACGTTGGAAAGCTAACTATTTTGCCATCTTCATACGTAGGAGATCCACGCCACATACAAGAATATGCTCAAGATACAATGTCATATGTTCGTCATTACGGGCGTCCAGATTTATTTATCACTTTCACATGCAATCCAGCTTGGGACGAGATACTACAGCTGTTACTTCCCGGGCAATTACACGTGAATAGGCATAACATCATAGCACGTGTTTTTAGACAAAAGCTTAAGTCGCTGATAGATATACAAATCTGGCTCTACGATAAAATAACTTCAGACGAAATCGACTATGTGATATGCGCTGAGATCCCACGGCCGATGTCGATAAGGATTTGCATGCAGTTGTTATCAAAAACATGATACATGGACCATGCGGTACACTAAATCCGAATTCACCATGCATAGTAGATGAGAAATGCTCTAAGCAATATTCTCAAGCATTCACAGCCAACACAGTAACAGGACACGATGGATATCCTCGAAAAGGAGACGATCAACTGAAGATGGCGGGAATTCTGCAAATATACACATGCAAAATGGTGATATTGATGTAGACAACCGTTGGGTGGTTCCATATTCATACAAAACATACAAAGCCCACATAAACGTATAACACTGCAATTCCGTCAAATCAATTAAATACATCTGTAAATATGTAAATAAAGGCAGCGATATGGCAGTTTTTTAGTGTGCAATCAGAAAATAGTGACAGAAAAACAGTACGAGATATCGATGAAATTGCACAATACCAGGCTGGAAGATTCATAAGCAGCAATGAGGCTGCATGTCGAATTTTTTCATTTCCCATGCATGAACGCAATCCAGATGTGGTTTACTTAGCAGTACATTTAGAGAATGGACAGCGTGTTTATTTCACAGATGCAAATGTGCAACAAAGAGCCCTTAATCCACCTGGTACAACTCTGACTGCTTTTTCATCTTATGCCAGGAAGACGCTTTCGCCAGAACACTGATGTATTCAGAAGTTCCCTCGTATTACACGTGGAATGTAACTAATAAAGTATTCGTACGACGCAGACGAGGGGAGCCAGTCGACGACCAACCTGGCATTTTCAGAGAAAATACAATTGGAAGATTCTATGCAGTGCATCGCAATCAAGATGAATGTTTTTTCCTTCGCACTCTCCGCGCTGCGTGTCCAGCTCTGAATATATTAGAAAACGACAAACAGTGGGATATAAGTGTTAATGACGCGTGCAACACTGCACATCCAAACAAAATTCGCGCATTATTCGCAATTATATTGACTGCTTGCTTACCTTCATCTCCAACAGAGTTATGGGAAAGATATCGATCGCATATGGCTGAGGATATGTTGCATAGAGTACGCCTAGAAAGTGCCAATATGACCATGGAATTTACAGAAGGCATTTACAACGAAGCATTGATAAATATTGAAGACAAGTGCATAATATTGCAAATAAAGTTCTTAGTCAATTGGGAATGCCAGCACCCACCCGAGCTGAGACTGCTTCATTTGAGGTGGATTTACGCCGTGAACAACATTGGTGATCTTCAGTCATATGTCCAATCAAACATTCCCAAATTAACACGTGAACATAAAGGCATTTATGATCGCATAATGCAAATGATAAATGACGGAGTCGGGGGGACCTTCTTCTTGTATGCGAAAGGAGGAACTGGGAAGACATTCCTCATTAGATTGATTCTAGCAACGGTTCGATCAAAACATTACATAGCCTTAGCTCCTGCTTCGTCTGGAATAGATGCGACATTGTTACCAGGTGGAAGAACTGCGCATTCAGCTCTGAAGTTGCCATTAAACATAAAAATTATCGAGGCTCCCACGTGCAATATTTCCAAAGCAACCGGTATGGGAAAAGTATTACAAAAATGTAAGCTCATTGTTTGGGATGAATGCACGATGGCACATAAAAAATCCCTTGAAGCTCTTGATCGATCGTTACGAGATTTGCGTGGACACGTTCAACCATTCGGGAATGCTTTGAAATTGCTCGCAGCATATTTCAGGCAAACATTGCCTGTAATTTCTCGATCGACACCAGCAGACGAAATAAATGCTTGGCTGAAATATTTAACACTGTGGCGACACGTACGTACATTATAGTTGACTACGCATATGCGTGTCCAGCTGCAGAATGATCCATCAGCTGAGGTATTCTCACGACAGTTACTGGACATGGATACGGACAGCTGCCAGTCGATGAGACGTCTAGATGAATATCATTTCCTGATAATTTTTTAAATTTAGTAACATCGAAAGAAGAACTGATCGAAAAAGTATTTTCTGATATTCAAATTAATCATAGAAATCACGATTGGCTCAGTGAACGACCTATCCTTGCCGCAAAGAATAATGATGTCTATCAACTTAATAATGTTATTCAATCCAGCATTCAAAGTGAGTAAATTACATATAAGTCGATAGACACCGTTGTGGAAGCAGATGAAGTAGTTAATTATCCAACGGAATTTTTAAACTCACTTGATCTGCCAGGGATACCAACACATATATTAATATTGAAAATAGGTGTCCCAATTATCCTGTTGCGGAATATTATTCAGCTAAAACTCTGCAAGGGCACGCGACTTGCAGTTAAAAAATTTATGAATAACGTAGTTGCAGCAAAGATTCTACCGGGGCCTTTCAAAGGTGAAGATGTTCTTATTCCTCGAATACCCATGATCCCGACTGATACACCATTTCAATTTAAAAGACTGCAATTCTCAATTCGATTGGCATTTGCCATCACAATCAATAAAGCTCAAGATCAATCTTTAAAAATGTGTAGTTTAGATTTAGATGAGAATTGCTTCTCACATGGCCAACTGTATGTTGCGTGTTCCCGAGACATCATTATTCTTTGCGGCCAACCAGATAACCATTATATCTCCGCAGACAGTGGAAAAACAAAAAATTTTGTATATCAACAAGTATTGCAAAATTTAAAATATGAAATGTATGAATTGTTTTGTTTCTCATTTCTGATCCATGCAACCACAATGTGCCACGCTTCACTATGGTAAAATAAAGGGTGGTAGGGGAGCTGCAGGGGAATGAGTGCAGTGTAAAGGGTGGTTGGGTGGTAGGAGGAAGGAGTGGCAGGGGAAGGAGTGGCAGAGGGAATGAGCGTCATGTAGAGAGTCGGCAAGGTGCCGGGTGCCACAGCAAAGCGTGGCAGGGTATAGCTAGTATATATAAATTGAGGGAAAAAAATTAATTAAAAAAAAAAAGAAATAAATTTAAAAAAAAAAACTATTTTTAAAAGAAGATCAACATAGGAAAAACGAGGATGACCGTGACGCTGGCTAACAGCGGTTGTATGTGTATTATAATACGCGGCAGGCAAGGGCTAAGAAGAAAAGCGAGAGCAGAAGTCAGAGTGGACGCGACCGGCATGAGGAAGCGGGATTACAATAAAACACTTTAAACAAAAAACACACACACAATATAGGCATGTAAAAAAAAAAACACACAAAATAGGCACATACAAAAACACTTATAACCAAAGTTAATAAAAAAAAAAAAAAAATGGCAAATGGTGTTTTTGGTGGACTCTTGTTGAGTATTGTTTGGCTTTTCGATCAGTTTTTGGTGGACTCTTGTTGAGGGTGGGTTCTGAACTCTTGTTGAGAATTGTTTGGCTTTTCGATTGGATTGTGGACTCTTGTTGAGTATTGTTTTGGCTTTTAGTTAAATGGTTTTGGACTCTTGTTGTGTATGGTTCTGGACTCTCATCGAGTACTATTTGTACCTGGTTGTAAGGGCCACGGAGGACATTGCGTTCGGTTCTCATTGATATAATAATCGTGACAAAAGGTTTGAGTAAAAGGCTTGAGCAGTGAAGCAGAGAAGTTGAGCATTGGGTTTCAAAAGGATTTGAGGACTAGAGCTCTGAGGATAATAATAGGAGAATAAGTGATTTAATTTTAAGTTGACAGTGGAGCTAGGATATAACTATAAGGACAAGTGAAATTAATTTGAATAACGGACTTGCAGCGGAGCAAGAATAATTCAAATGAAAAGGTATTCGGATCTTTCAATGGGGCGAAGGCACTAATGATTAAAGCATTGGTGGCGGATTTGATTTCTGGAGGAGGAAAACGGCTCGTACTGTCACGAAGATATTGAGTGCCAAGTGGAGTCCTCGGGGTTGAAGTACGCAAAAGAACTCACTGCGGGGTGCCAGGTTACGGTGGAACGGATGCTGAGGCTTGGTTGGCACGCAGATCATTCAGGACATCGCCGAGTGTAATTGTGAAGGACCAAAGACGACTGAAACCGACCCTCATCAAACGCACCAGCAGAGAGAGAGAGAAGATAAACGCATAAAGCAAGAATAAATATAGATGAACAACATAAATAAAGGAAAAAATAATAATAATATTTAAATAAATAAATAAAGTGTTTCCTTACCTCAGGGTCTGCAAATACTAATTTATGTAAAGCAAACTATGGAAAAGCTGAGCTATCCTAGCCTTCGACCCGGGACAACCAGGAGTCCATTACATTGGCGCCCGAGCAGGAACCCTGATTCAATAGAAACAGAAAGACGCAAAAGGATTAAAAAAAAGAAAATCGTATGAGTCTCCGGGACAACGGGGTGTTTGCGGTGGTTGCCTTAGAGGACATTTTTGTGGAGACTGTCATAGATACAGGAGCAACACGCAGCTTCGTAAGCGGTCGTCTGGCAGAGAAGTACCGCAAGGGGAAAAACACATGCCGTGTGGCAAAAGAGGTGAGAATTGCAGATGGATCGCGGGTAGAGGTATCACAGGAACTAGCTTTGAGAGTGGGATTAGGCTCACAAGAATGCAGGATGCCATTGCTGCGTATGGACCGTATGCAGGACGATCTTATCCTTGGACTGGATTTGTTGCGGTGCAGAGGGACCGAAATAATATGTGGGAGCGAGTCGGTGCAAATAAAAAGAATCAAGGTGGCATCAGGGACATCAGTAAGGCAGCATCCGTTGTCCAAAGTATGTGGAAACTATGGCGGGCCTTACCGGGTCGTGGGTTTCGTGTCACCAGTCATAGCGCAACTAAGAGATCAAGGAGGTAAAACATGTACTGCACATGTATCGGACCTGAAGGAATTCATTCAGCAGTCCGGGACGGAGGAAAGTGATGCGAAACAGTCAATCAATCCAAAATTAGAAAAAACCCTTGAAAATGTAGCTTTAAAAAAAAACGGTGAAAATACAACAAAAAGGAGCGTGGGTGACTAAGGTACCGTTGCCGCCACCGGTGCCGGAGCCGTGAGTGAGAAAATACCGGTTATGGGATGGAACGGCAATACCGGCCGAGGACGAAAGGGGTTTCGATCTAAGTGAAGTCCAGCTCAGAGGTATCATAATGGCCCACTTCAAGACACAGATGCGCCTGGATTCCAATGCAGATACGGCTTCAATGGCCGAATCTCAGCTCAAGATTATCCTGGACTACGGCGACTAACTGCCAGGCCGGCTGTCACCTACGCGACGTGGAGGACGTTGAATTAAGGGACGGATTTCAGGGAATATAAAAAAAATTTAAGGGCGTGACATTTCTCACAAAATTTAAATGGAAGAAAACTTGTAAAATAACTGAATGAAGATAAACGGAAAATGGTATATATGTATATATATAAATTTAGGAAAAAAAAATAAGTTAAAAAAAAAAAAGAAATCAATTTAAAAAAAAAGGCAGGAGTCAGCGGCATATAAAAAAAAAACTCAAAATAGGCACATAAAAAAAAACACTTATGACCAAAATTAATAATATAAAAAAAAGAATGGCAAATGGTGTCACCGGGAAGAGGAGCTGCTATCGACACCGACAGCATCAGGTCCCACTAATTCCAATGGATGCGTTGTTTAAATAAGGCCACAAACAGGGGAAAATATGTGCATGTAACCCAAGACTCGTGCCTGTTGCAGAGCAAAATTAGGTTGGGCTTTGCGCTCTGTGTCCGCTATGTCGTCCTATAAGTGACCCAAGGATAATGGACAATATAGCAGCAGGTTCGACGTATCAAGTACTTGTGAACATGTTGCATCGCATTCAATAAAGTGGTAGCTTTGCGCGGACAATCGGAAATGTGAATGCTACATTTAGCTCGGTACGTTAGAGAGGAGTGTGAGGGAATGAAATTTCCGTTAAATTTCATGCTCACAAAATAGCTGGTGTTGCCACAACGGTACCAATACCAATAGAGGGGAGTCAAGGCGATCGTGAATCCAACAGAGCAGGACAACAGATATGTTACGCAACATGGTGTTATCAGCAAAATAGAGATGGTAAATATTACAGCAGAGGGAAATGGTAACAGCAGTAGCAGAAATGTGAACTTCGAGGACTGTTATGGTTAATGACGTCACAAGGCGGTTACAAGGCGGCTTAAAACTCAATTCAAAGACTTGGAATGCAAAGGATTTATGTATATGCATGATAATGGGCATTAAAATTACAATACGGGTCGATCCGAAATGCTAATTTGATATGAATATCGAATTGAGTGCTGAAAAGCTGTAAAACCCAGTGCCGGAAAGCAAAACAGAAGACTGTTAAGATGAAACTAACATAATTTAACTGACACAGGTTACTGGAGTCAAGGGAAATAGCTGCAAGGCACAGGGTATATTGTTACGCATGGAAAGGAGGGATGGCATTGCACTGTAAGTGATCCCGAAGAGGTAGAAGGGCCAGGATATAAATTAAATGGATTACAGTGCCGAACGGACAATGTTAAGGATTGCTATGATTACAGAGGCATGATTTAACCATTGTAGTCGCTCGAATTATGTAACAGAGCCAATATGTATGCAACTGTTGTAGCTGCAGTGATGACGTCATTGATGGGCCAGTAACATTTCCGAAATTTAACGGAACGCCAAAAGTTCAAAGGAAATAGCGAAATGAACTTAATGTGTGGTTGTTGTTGGGCAATGTATTTTGTATGAGGTTATGGGCAATGACATCCAAAATTAATAAGAAACCAATGTAAAATTATCAGCGCTACGGGACCAGTAATTAAGGAAAGTGCTATGAAAGGAGCAACATTTTTCGCAGTATATTCAGTTTTTGGTGGACTCTTGTTGAGAGTGGGTTCTGGACTCTAGTTGAGTATTGTTTGGCTTTTCGATCAGTTTTTGTGGTCTCTTGTTGAGAGTGGGTTCTGGACTCTTGTTGAGAATTGTTTGGCTTTTCGATTGGATTGTGGACTCTTGTTGAGTATTGTTTTGGCTTTTAGTTAAATGGTTTTGGACTCTTGTTGTGTATGGTTCTGGACTCTCGTCGAGTACGATTTGGACCTGGTTGGAAGGGCCACGGAGGACATTGAGTTCTGTTCTCATTGAGATAATACTCGGGTCAAAAGGTTTGAGTAAAAGGCTTGAGCAGTGGGTCTCAACAGATTGCAATGGAATTGAGAAGTTGAGCATTGGGTTTCAAAAGGATTTGAGGACTAGAGCTCTGAGGATAATAATAAGAGAATAAGTGATTTAGGAGCTGCTGTTGTAGCTGCGGTGATGACGTCATTGATGGGCCAGTAACATTTCCGAAATTTAACGGAACGCCAAAAGTTCAAAGGAAATAGCGAAATGAACTTAATGTGTGGTTGTTGTATGTATTTTGTATGAGGTTATGGGCAATGACATCCAAAATTAATAAGAAACCAATGTAAAATTAGAAGCGCTACGGGACCAGTAATTAAGGAAAGTGCTATGAAAGGAGCAACATTTTTCGCAGTATATTCAGTTTTTGGTGGACTCTTGTTGAGAGTGGGTTCTGGACTCTTGTTGAGTATTGTTTGGCTTTTCGATCAGTTTTTGGTGGTCTCTTGTTGAGAGTGGGTTCTGGACTCTTGTTGAGAATTGTTTGGCTTTTCGATTGGATTGTGGACTCTTGTTGAGTATTGTTTTGGCTTTTAGTTAAATGGTTTTGGACTCTTGTTGTGTATGGTTCTGGACTCTCGTCGAGTACGATTTGGACCTGGTTGGAAGGGCCACGGAGGACATTGAGTTCGGTTCTCATTGAGATAATACTCGGGTCAAAAGGTTTGAGTAAAAGGCTTGAACAGTGGGTCTCAACAGATTGCAATGGAATTGAGAAGTTGAGCATTGGGTTTCAAAAGGATTTGAGGACTAGAGCTCTGAGGGTAATAATAAGAGAATAAGTAATTTAATTTTAAGTTGACATTGGAGCTAGGATATAACTATAAGGACAAGTGAAATTAATTTGAATAACGGACTTGCAGCGGAGCAAGAATAATTCAAATGAAAAGGTATTCGGATCTTTCAATGGGGCGAAGGCACTAATGATAAAAGCATTGGTGGTTGATTTGATTTCTGGAGAAGGAAAACGGCTCGTACTTTCACGAAGATATTGAGTGCCAAGTGGAGTCCTTGGGGTTGAAGTACGCAAAAGAACTCACTGCGGGGTACCAGGTTGCGGTGGAACGGATGCTGAGGCTGGGTTGGCACGCAGATCATTCAGGACATCGCCGAGTGTAATTGTGAAGGACCAAAGACGACTGAAACCGACCCTCATCAAACGCACCAGCAGAGAGAGAAGAAACGAATACCACGTAAAGATAAACGAATAAAGCAAGCATAAATATAGATGAACAACATAAATAAAGGAAAAAATAATAATAATATTTAAATAAATAAATAAAGTGTTTCCTTACCTCAGGGTCTGCAAATACTAATTTATGTAAAGCAAACTATGGAAAAGCTGAGCTATCCCAGCCTTCGACCCGGGACAACCAGGAGTGCATTACATTGGCGCCCGAGCAGGAACCCTGAGGCAATAGAAACAGAAAGACGCAAAAGGATTAAAAAAAAAGAAAATCGTATGAGTCTCCGGGACAACGGGGTGTTTGCGGTGGTTGCCTTAGAGGACATTTTTGTGGAGACTGTCATAGATACAGGAGCAACACGCAGCTTCGTAAGCGGTCGTCTGGCAGAGAAGTACCGCAAGGGGAAAAACACATGCCGTGTGGCAAAAGAGGTGAGAATTGCAGAGGGATCGCGGGCAGAGGTATCACAGGAACTAGCTTTGAGAGTGGGATTAGGCTCACAAGAATGCAGGATGCCATTGCTGCGTATGGACCGTATGCAGGACGATCTTATCCTTGGACTGGATTTGTTGCGGTGCAGAGGGACCGAAATAATATGTGGGAGCGAGTCGGTGCAAATAAAAAGAATCAAGGTGGCATCAGGGACTGACGAAAATAGTAATAGAGGCGTGGATGGTTTAAGAATGACTTATGAGAAAATGCAGTGCCGTAGAAATTAAGATAGAGCTGCAAGAGATAATAAACACATTCCCGAAAAGAAGGTACGATACATTCGACCCTCAGTGCAACTGCAGCAATATTCATATGATGTGCAGTATCGCAGGAAAACAAAATGTAGTGGCAGATGCTCCATCACATCAGCCATTAGAGGAGGTCACACGAGTCCAAGAGGGCGAAGTGATAGAAAAAGGCTAACAGAGATCAAAAAACAACCGGAGAAATACTCAGATATGCCGATATCTACCGGATAGATTTGGCGAAGAAGGCCTTGGAAACTTTGTGTGAAACTTTGAAAATCATAATGCTCCAACAGTGGGACATCTGGGGGCTCGGACGACAATCACAAATCACGGATCACAAAATGGTATTACTGGCCACGATTGTTTAAGGACGTAAGAAGGTACGTCAGATCTTGCAGTACCTGTCAAAGTTTGAAATTGGAAAAAGCAGGCCACAATCAGGCACGACACTATAATTTGAGACGAAGGCAATGGGGAAGGAGACCAGAGGTAGGCAAATTGGTGTTAGTAAGGCAGCATCCGTTGTCCAAAGTATGTGGAAACTATGGCGTGGGTTTCGGGTCGTGGGTTTCGTGTCACCAGTCATAGCGCAACTAAGAGATCAAGGAGGTAAAACATGTACTGCACATGTATCGGACCTGAAGGAATTCATTCAGCAGTCCGGGACGGAGGAAAGTGATGCGAAACAGTCAATCAATCCAAAATTAGAAAAAACCCTTGAAAATGTAGCTTTAAAAAAAAACGGTGAAAATACAACAAAAAGGAGCGTGGGTGACTAAGGTACCGTTGCCGCCACCGGTGCCGGAGCCGTGAGTGAGAAAATACCGGTTATGGGATGGAACGGAAATACCGGCCGAGGACGAAAGGGGTTTCGATCTAAGTGAAGCCCAGCTCAGAGGTATCATAATGGCCCACTTCAAGACACAGATGCGCCTGGATTCCAATGCAGATACGGCTTCAATGGCCGAATCTCAGCTCAAGATTATCCTGGACTACGGCGACTAACTGCCAGGCCGGCTGTCACCTTCGCGACGTGGAGGACGTTGAATTAAGGGACGGATTTTGGGAATATAAAAAAAAATTTAAGGGCGTGACATTTCTCACAAAATTTAAATGGAAGAAAACTTGTAGAATAACTGAATGAAGATAAACGGAAAATGGTATATATGTATATATATAAATTTAGGAAAAAAAAAATAAGTTAAAAAAAAAAAAGAAATCAATTTAAAAAAAAGGCAGGAGTCAGAGAGGGCGCGACCGGCATGAGGAAGCGGCATATAAAAAAAACTCAAAATAGGCACATAAAAAAAAACACTTATGACCAAAATTAATAATATAAAAAAAAGAATGGCAAATGGTGTCACCGGGAAGAGGAGCTGCTATCGACACCGACAGCATCAGGTCCCACTAATTCCAATGGATGCGTTGTTTAAATAAGGCCACAAACAGGGGAAAATATGTGCATGTAACCCAAGACTCGTGCCTGTTGCAGAGCAAAATTAGGTTGGGCTTTGCGCTCTGTTTCCACTATGTCGTCCTATAAGTGACCCAAGGATAATGGACAATATAGCAGCAGGTTCGACGAATCAAGTACTTGTGAACATGTTGCATCGCATTCAATAAAGTGGTAGCTTTGCGCGGACAATCGGAAATGTGAATGCCACATTTAGCTCGGTAAGTTAGAGAGGAGTGTGAGGGAATGAAATTTCCGTTAAATTTCATGCTCACAAAATAGCTGGTGTTGCCACAACGGTACCAATACCAATAGAGGGGAGTCAAGGCGATCGTGAATCCAACAGAGCAGGACAACAGATATGTTACGCAACATGGTGTTATCAGCAAAATGGAGATGGTAAATATTACAGCAGAGGGAAATGGTAACAGCAGTAGCAGAAATGTGAACTTCGAGGACTGTTATGGTTAATGACGTCACAAGGCGGTTACAAGGCGGCTTAAAACTCAATTCAAAGACTTGGAATGCAAAGGATTTATGTATATGCATGATAATGGGCATTAAAATTACAATACGGGTCGATCCGAAATGCTAATTTGATATGAATATCGAATTGAGTGCTGAAAAGCTGTAAAACCCAGTGCCGGAAAGCAAAACAGAAGACTGTTAAGATGAAACTAACATAATTTAACTGACACAGGTTACTGGAGTCAAGGGAAATAGCTGCAAGGCACAGGGTATATTGTTACGCATGGAAAGGAGGGATGGCGATGCACTGTAAGTGATCCCGAAGAGGTAGAAGGGCCAGGATATAAATTAAATCGATTACAGTGCCGAACGGACAATGTTAAGGATTGCTATGATTACAGAGGCATGATTTAACCATTGTAGTCGCTCGAATTATGTAACAGTGCCAATATGTATGCAACTGTTGTAGCTGCAGTGATGACGTCATTGATGGGCCAGTAACATTTCCGAAATTTAACGGAACGCCAAAAGTTCAAAGGAAATAGCGAAATGAACTTAATGTGTTGTTGTTGTTGGGCAATGTATTTTGTATGAGGTTATGGGCAATGACATCCAAAATTAATAAGAAACCAATGTAAAATTATCAGCGCTACGGGACCAGTAATTAAGGAAAGTGCTATGAAAGGAGCAACATTTTTCGCAGTATATTCAGTTTTTGGTGGACTCTTGTTGAGAGTGGGTTCTGGACTCTTGTTGAGTATTGTTTGGCTTTTCGATCAGTTTTTGGTAATCTCTTGTTGAGAGTGGGTTCTGGACTCTTGTTGAGAATTGTTTGGCTTTTCGATTGGATTGTGGACTCTTGTTGAGTATTGTTTTGGCTTTTAGTTAAATGGTTTTGGACTCTTGTTGTGTATGGTTCTGGACTCTCGTCGAGTACGATTTGGACCTGGTTGGAAGGGCCACGGAGGACATTGAGTTCGGTTCTCATTGAGATAATACTCGGGTCAAAAGGTTTGAGTAAAAGGCTTGAGCAGTGGGTCTCAACAGATTGCAATGGAATTGAGAAGTTGAGCATTGGGTTTCAAAAGGATTTGAGGACTAGAGCTCTGAGGGTAATAATAAGAGAATAAGTGATTTAATTTTAAGTTGACATTGGAGCTAGGATATAACTATAAGGACAAGTGAAATTAATTTGAATAACGGACTTGCAGCGGAGCAAGAATAATTCAAATGAAAAGGTATTCGGATCTTTCAATGGGGCGAAGGCACTAATGATAAAAGCATTGGTGGTGGATTTGATTTCTGGAGAAGGAAAACGGCTCGTACTTTCACGAAGATATTGAGTGCCAAGTGGAGTCCTTGGGGTTGAAGTACGCAAAAGAACTCACTGCGGGGTACCAGGTTGCGGTGGAACGGATGCTGAGGCTGGGTTGACACGCAGGTCATTCAGGACATCGCCGAGTGTAATTGTGAAGGACCAAAGATGACTGAAACCGACCCTCATCAAACGCACTAGCAGAGAGAGAAGAAACGAATACCACGTAAAGATAAACGAATAAAGCAAGCATAAATATAGATGAACAACATAAATAAAGGAAAAAATAATAATAATATTTAAATAAATAAATAAAGTGTTTCCTTACCTCAGGGTCTCCAAATACTAATTTATGTAAAGCAAACTATGGAAAAGCTGAGCTCTCCCAGCCTTCGACCCGGGACAACCAGGAGTGCATTACATTGGCGCCCGAGCAGGAACCCTGAGGCAATAGAAACAGAAAGATGCAAAAGGATTAAAAAAAAAGAAAATCGTATGAGTCTCCGGGACAACGGGGTGTTTGCGGTGGTTGCCTTAGAGGACATTTTTGTGGAGACTGTCATAGATACAGGAGCAACACGCAGCTTCGTAAGCGGTCGTCTGGCAGAGAAGTACCGCAAGGGGAAAAACACTTGCCGTGTGGCAAAAGAGGTGAGAATTGCAGAGGGATCGCGGGCAGAGGTATCACAGGAACTAGCTTTGAGAGTGGGATTAGGCTCACAAGAATGCAGGATGCCATTGCTGAGTATGGACCGTATGCTGGACAGACGAGTCCAAGAGGGCGAAGTGATAGAAAAAGGCTAACAGAGATCAAAAAACAACCGGAGAAATACTCAGATATACCGATATCTACCGGATAGATTTGGCGAAGAAGGCCTTGGAAACTTTGTGTGAAAGTTTGAAAATCATAATGCTCCAACGGCGGGACATCTGGGGGCTCGGACGACAATCGCTCGGATCACAAAAAGGTATTACTGGCCACGATTGTTTAAGGACGTAAGAAGGTACGTCAGATCTTGCAGTACCTGTCAAAGTTTGAAATTGGAAAAAGCAGGCCAGAATCAGGCACGACACTATAATTTGAGACGAAGGCAATGGGGAAGGAGACCAGAGGTAGGCCAATTGGTGTTAGTAAGGCAGCATCCGTTGTCCAAAGTATGTGGAAACTGCAGCGAGACCTGCACTAAACTATGGCGGGCCTTACCGGGTCGTGGGTTTCGTGTCACCAGTCATAGCACAACTAAAAGATCAAGGAGGTAAAACATGTACTGCACATGTATCGGACCTGAAGGAATTCATTCAGCAGTCCGGGACAGAGGAAAGTGATGCGAAACAGTCAATCAATCCAAAATTAGAAAATACTCTTGAAAATGTAGCTTTAAAAAAAAAAACGGTGAAGATACAACAAAAAGGAGCGTGGGTGACTAAGGTACCGTTGCCGCCTCCGGTGCCGGAGCCGTGAGTGAGAAAATACCGGTTATGGGATGGAACGGTAATACCGGCCGAGGACGAAAGGGGCTTCGATCTAAGTGAAGCCCAGCTCAGATGTATCATAATGGCCCACTTCAAGACACAGATGCGCCTGGATTCCAATGCAGATACGGCTTCAATGGCCGAATCTCAGCTCAAGATTATCCTGGACTACGGCGACTAACTGCCAGGCCGGCTGTCACCTACGCGACGTGGAGGACGTTGAATTAAGGGACGGATTTCAGGGAATATAAAAAAAAAATTTAAGGGCGTGACATTTCTCACAAAATTTAAATGGAAGAAAACTTGTAAAATAACTGAATGAAGATAAACGGAAAATGGTATATATGTATATATATAAATTTATGGGAAAAAAAAGAAATCAATTTAAAAAAAAAGGGCAGGACTCAGAGAGGGCGCGATCGGCATGAGGAAGCGGTAATTCAATAAAACACTTAAAAAAAACACACAATATAGGCATATAAAAAAAAAAACTCAAAATAGGCACATAAAAAAAAAACACATGACCAAAATTAATAATATAAAAAAAAGAATGGCAAATGGTGCCACCGGGAAGAGGAGCTGCTATCGACATCGACAGCATCAGGTCCCACTAATTCCGATAGTTGCCTTAGCGATGGGGCACAACATTGGTGGAAGGCCATAGAGATGAACAATGGATGCGTTGTTTAAATACGGCCACAAACAGGGGAAAATATGTGCATGCAACCCAAGACTCGTGTCTGTTGCAGAGCAAAATTAGGTTGGGCTTTGCGCTCTGTATCCTCTATGTCGTCCTATAAGTGACCCAAGGATAATGGACAATATACCAGCAGGTTCGACGAATCAAGTACTTGTGAACATGTTGCATCGCATTCAATAAAGTGGTAGCTTTGCGCGGACAATCGGATATGTGAATGCCACATTTCGCTCGGTAAGTTTGAGGGGAGTGTGAGGGAATGAAATTTCCGTTAAATTTCATGCTCACAAAATAGCTGGTGTTGCCACAACGGTACCAACACCAATAGAGTATTCTCCAATCCGATCGTGAATCAAACAGAGCAGGACAACAGATATGTTACGCAACATGGTGTTATCAGCAAAATAGAGATGGTAAATATTACAGAAGAGGGAAATGGTAACAGCAGTAGCAGAAATGTGAACTTCGAGGACTGTTATGGTTAATGACGTCACAAGACGGTTCAAAGACTTGGAATGCAAAGGATTTATGTATTTGCATGATAATGGGCATTAAAATTGCAATACGGGTCGATCCGGAATGCTAATTTGATATGATTATCGGATTGAGTGCTGAAAAGCTGTAAACCCCAGTGCCGGAAAGCAAAATAGAGGAATGTTATGCTGGAACTAACATAATTTAACTGACACAGGTTACTGGAGTCAAGGGAAATAGCAGCAAGGCAAAGGGTATATTGTTACTCATGGAAAGGAGGGATGGCATTGCACTGTAAGTGATCCCGAAGAGGTAGAAGGGCCAGGATATAAATTAAATGGATTACAGTGCCGAACGGTCAATGTTAAGGATTGCTATGATTACAGAGGCATGATTTAACCATTGTAGTCGCTCGAATTATGTAACAGTGCCAATATGTATGCAACTGTTGTAGCTGCAGTGATGACGTCATTGATTGGCCAGTAAAATTTCCGAAATTTAACGGAACGCCAAAAGTTCAAAGGAAAGAGCGAAATGAACTTAATGTGTGGTTGTAGTTGGGCAATGTTTTTTTTTATGTGGTTGTGGGCAATGACATCCAAAATTAATAAGAAACCAATGTAAAATTATCAGCGCGCAGGGGTATAAAGATGGAGCGGCGCGACAATGTGGCACCATACTACGGAACCAGTAATTAAGGAAAGTGCTATAAAAGGAGCAACATTTTTCGCAGTATATTCAGTTTTTGGTGGACTCTTGTTGAAAGTGGGTTCTGGACGCTTGTTGAGTATTGTTTGGTTTTTCGATCAGTTTTTGGTGGACTCTTGTTTAGAGTGGGTTCTGGACTCTTGTTAAGAATTGTTTGGCTTTTCGATTGGATTGTGAACTCTCGTTGAGTATTGTTTTGGCTTTTAGTTAAATGGTTTTGAACTATTGTTGTGTATGGTTCTGGACTCTCGCCGAGTACGATTTGGACCTGGTTGGAAGGGCCACGGAGGACATTGAGTTCGGTTCTCATTGAGATAATACTCGGGTCAAAAGGTTTGAGTAAAAGGGTTGAGCAGTGGGTCTCAACAGATTGCAATGGAATTGAGAAGTTGAGCATTAGGTTTCAAAAGGATTTGAGGACTAGAGCTCTGAGGATAATAATAGGAGAATAAGTGATTTAATTTTAAGTTGACAGTGGAGCTAGGATATAACTATAAGGACAAGTGAAATTAATTTGAATAACGGACTTGCAGCGGAGCAAGAATAATTCATATGGTTATCACGCAGATCATTCAGGACATCGCCGAGTGTAATTGTGAAGGACCAAAGGCGACTGAAACCGACCCTCAACAAACGCACCATCAGAGAGAAGAAACGAATACCACGTAAAGATAAACGAATAAAGCAAGAATAAATAAAGATGAACAACATAAATAAAGGAAAAAATAATAATAATATTTAAATAAATAAATAAAGTGTTTCCTTACCTCAGGGTCTGGAAATACAAATTTATGTAAAGAAAACTCTGGAAAAGCTGAGCTCTCGCTGCCTCTGCCAGTCTGAGAACTGTTTTAAATTTGGGATACTAATACCCTTCGCGTGTATTGCCCAGTCTAACATCTTGTCAGGATCTAGCTTCTCGATGAGTTCACGCAAAAGGGTTGGATTATTCAGATGCTCCTTGAGCTGACTTGCTTCGATCGTTGCGCAAATATTTTTTACTGCAAACGCGAAATCAATTAAAGGCTGTAATTTGTTGTGCGTGACTGTTAACTTGCGCGCCTTGTCGATGACCATTAGCAGAATGTGCTCTGGACGCCCGAAGTACATTTACAGAGTCCTAACCACACTGGGCACCATATCGGGTAAAAGCAAAGCAATGCCACGCGGTTACTTTGCTCGAATGCACAAATAAACAGTGGCCATTCACGTGGGTCACCTCCAAACTTGGGCAGGTGCCTGGATACCGCTTGTCTAACAGCCAATTGATTTTGCGTCAAACGATCAGGTTGTCTATTAAAAACAATATTTTTGTTGAGTACTGTGCATACCTGGAGTATAATTTTTACGGTTGGCTTTGTGTTTCTCCAAAGTTTGAAAATGGCATTTTAATTCGATTACTTACCTGAGAGCCTCTGCCAAAGTTGGCTCCCATCCATGGGTCTACAGGTAACAGGTACATTTTTAGACATGGAAGCATAACCCTTAATCCAAACGATACTTATCAGGTAATTGATTAGACTATATATTGAACAATAAGCATAATCCCTGGATTAGTTTATGACTGAAAGTTGACGAGACAAGAACTGTCTAAAAACATGGCGTTGAACAACTCAAAATTATTTGAACTGTTTACAAACTCAACCACACCAAAGGATTTCGTGGAAGCTGCTTTTGAAGAACTTAATAGCTTATACGAAAATATGCAGAGAAGCGAACGTATAGAAAATATTCTTTTAATGGCATATGCAACTCTTAAGGCAAAATGGATGAGATCAAACCGAACGACTGAGAGATACCACCCTGGATACATTGGAAGAAAATGAACCCCTCATTTATTTCATCTCTGCGGCATGTGAAGTCACGAAAGGAGTTAGAACTATAGTTTAGAAATGATTAGTCCTTTAGATATATCCTCTCTTACAAATTGTGATGAATATTTTGAAGAAACTAAAAAATAAATTTAAAAATTTAAAAATTTGTGTAATAATTTTAAAATATAAAAACTTTAAAAAAGAAATACAAAAAATAATTTTGTTGCTACCATAAAATTGATTTTTTTACAAATTTCAACTATAGCCCATAAGTAAGCATCTAGGGGGCGTGGCACCTTTCTCCAACACTTATTTCATAGGTTGAAGAGTTATCTATCATATGCCATTTAAATTATTCGATTATCTCATTTGGTTTAAAAGTTATGATTGTTGCAATCTAAAATCTCAAACCGCGCCACTGTGCGACGTGTAGCTTTCGGTCACGCATATTGCAAGGGCAGGCCAACAGAGACGGCCTTGCATACCCTTGTATATAGACGGAACATTTAACAACGTCAATCTGGGAGTAAATGACTTACTTATAGGTCTAATCGGACTACTTCTATGCTACAGAGCTGTGCATGCCGAACTGGGAGAGTCATTAGTTCGCAGATAAGTCACCAGGGGCACGCCCAAGGTGGAGTCCTATTGAAACTCCTATGGGCCAATTATTAGTGCTTGTTCAATTTTGGTTTTTTTCTCTAAGCATATAAATATTTTCTATCATTTGTTTTGTTTTTTTTTTATCGTTTTCTCACTTCGTTTGTTTTTGCTCTCTACATAAACGAATTTAGTAAATAAACTAATTATAATAATGAATAGAATACAATAAAGCACTGTCGTAGTTAATTATACTGCAAGTCGACGTTCAGAGAAAAAACTAATGGCTTTTGTCGATGCTAATATTTCTATTTTGGAAGTTAAGTTGTGAGTGTATTTGACGTACTCTTTCGTGCTCTCATTCTCTGAAATATTTTTACAAGTCTTCATAAAGTACCCTCCTTTGATAAATTTCAGCAGATGGAAAAATCATTTAGAATCGTTTTCATGACTTGCCTTTAACTTTACCGCTCATATTTTTCAGGCGTTATGCTAGTTTTCAATGTCACGACTCTTATTAAGCCTATAACCGTAACTCCGAGTTCGGCGAGCCGATAAATTTATCAGAATTATTTGCAAAGTGACCTGCCAACTTGATCGATAAAAAACCAAAGCAAAAGCAAAATGAAAACAAACAAAATTGAAATTTTGTATTAAAATTTTAAATGCAAACCTGCACATTATATTAATAAGTTGGCTCGTATTTTTCTACAGCGGCGGCGCTCACTCTCATCCATTTTTTTTCTGCTAATTTATAATTTTATTGTGTTTATGTTTTTGCAATTGGACTATCCACCTCTTCAAATATTGTCCACGGCTACTCAAAATTGATTTATTATAATTGTGATGTCGTGAAAAGCACTACTCAATATTATTCCGCCTTTAGCATATCTTGCCGTTTCGTATTTTCCTTTTTATCGGTAAGTCGTGAGATCGGCCCCTAATGTATTTCAATCAGGGAATAAAACTCAAATGTAGTGAGAACCGAAACTATACCGGTATAAATGTTTCGGTTTCGGTATAAGGTTCTGTACCGGTACCAATTTATTTCGGTATTCGGTTCCGGTACAGTTCCTGTATTTAAGTTTCGGTATATCGGAACGGTACCGATCAACATTAAAATTCAGAAAAAAAAAGTATAATGTAAATGTTCCAAATATATTAAAATAATATGTTATTTAAATTTTATGAAATAAACTATATGAAATAAACCTAATATAAATTAGATTGGGCGAAGTCGGAACCCCACAACCATTATCAAGATTGGACAACAATGTCATAGCATTTGTTCGTTAATATCGTATCGTTGTAAAAGTTGATTGCAATACCACGCTATAGCTTAAAAATAATGAAGAATTCACATGACTTCTACTATGCTCTAATCTGCGCTAATGGATGCAGTATATGTACTAGAAAGGATGGTGCGGATATCAAAGTCGAGTATCGGCGGTATCGAAACCGAAGCCAAAATTGAAGCTATGGTGTGGTGTTTGAAAATTCGCTCACTTAGTCGCTGTTTACATTTTGTGGGGTGATTTTTTGTTTAAAAGATATAGGCCATTTTAAAAGCTCATAGCACGAGAGGCCTTATGACCAATGAGCCTATAAAATGGCCTATATCTTTTAAACAAAATATCACCCCATTTTGGTCTTGGTATCGTTTTGAAGGGCAAGAAATCTACTTTTTTTAAGACTAGTTTAAAAAAATCGGTCATAGCATAATTTCAATCCTGGGAAGGACTATGTAAAAAAATAGGTGATCCAGTCAATTTTTTGAATCGGATATGAAATCAGCAATAGTTGGAACTGAAATAAATCCAAAATCGACGACTTCCTGAAATACCATCTTTCCGCTTCAATTCCCAAGATTTTGTAAAGGAATGTGTATGTATATGTGTATGTATATGTATGTGTATGTATATATGTATATGTGTATGTATATGCATATGGATATGTGTATGTGTATGCATGTGTATGTATATGTATATATGTATATGTATACATGGTACTGACGGCTACAAGAGTTACTAGAGATTTGCGAAAGGAGTCGCTGTTTTTCTAAAAAAAAATCTTTAAAGGCGCATCTTTAATGGTATTGGGAGCCTTTCTTCAATAGCTGTTTGGAGCTAGCTTTCGCAATCACTCGTATGAACTTATCTGAACACACAGATCTGTCAGGCTTCCATAACTGAATATGCGCTCCATACATAGACCTTGGAAATTGAGGCGGGAAGATGATATTTCCGGTAGTCATCAGAGCTGTATATATTCTAGTACAAATAATTGCTGATTAGAGCTCCAAATCATCGTTGCTCTCTCAAGGATTAATCAAGTGACATATCTTGGGACTATGGCAATAAGTTGCTAAAAGAGTAATGTTTTGATTTTATTTTCATGAGTTCAAAAAGGAATAAACAAATAAGAATTTCAATTTAACTGCGTAATGATTTTCTCTATTTCCTCGTTCTGCATTTAAACATGTTATAAAAGGCTTCCATTTTTCCGTTTCATTTGTTTCTGCTTACACAGAATTTACATTTATAAAAACACGCCGCCACCACAGCAACAATTGATCTTGAACTTTTTTTGTTTTTGCTGCCGGTTTTTAGGGTTCCGTACCAAAAGGTAAAACGGGACCATATTACTAACTTCGCTGTCCGTCTGTCTGTCCGCCTGTCACCAGGCTGTATCTCATGAACCGTGATAGTTAGACAGTTGAAATTTTCAGATGATGTATTTCTGTTGCCGCTATAACAACAAATACTAAAAAATAGAATAAAATAAATATTTAAGAGAACTCCCATACAACAAACGTGATTTTTTTTGCTCGATATTGATAACGGCAAAAGGTAGACGCTTGAAATATTCACAGAATATTTAGTTATATATTCACTTTGAAAATAAATTAAATTAAAATAAAACAAATATATAAGTGGGGCTCCCATACACAACAGACATGATTTTTTTATAGATAATGCTACGGAACCCTTCGTGCGCGAGTCCCACTCGCACTTGGCCGGTTTTTTATTATTTCGTGCTGCGGATATCTTCACAGCAATGCGACAGCACAGCTTAACTATCAGCTGCTCGTCGGCTAGCTTTTTAACTGCTAGCAATCACAAGTCGAAGCGATTGAAATAAGAGAATTAAAGCAATTTCAAACGATGGTTTTATCGCTTGCCGCTTAAACATTTAATAAGGGGCCCCCACTTCGCTGCGTGTTCGGTTGGTGCACATCACTGTACAAAAGTAATATGCTTTTTTTTTTAGATAAATGTTGAAGCGAGCATAGATAATTCGATCGGGATTTGGCCTCCAGATATGTAGTGCACAGAGCTCGGAAAATATGCTCAACCAAAGTTTTCTATGCTGTCTGCTAACCGAAAAGACAATAAAATGAAGCAGACTCACTCACTCTCTCAACAGAACACTTCGATTTGATTCTTTCGTGCCTTCTGTTTCATGCTTCTCGATGAGCGATACCCTGGGCGAAGCTGTCTTACGACAATAGCTAGGCGACAAAAAACTCTCGTTACTTGAACAAAGACCGTTTGAAAAAGAAACAGAGTTGAAATGTCTCTTCGCTTTTATTTTAAATCGTATCCGCACGCAACTGTTTATTTTTTCTGACTGCCTGTAAAAAAGACCACTTCTTGCGAGCTCTTGTAGTGCATGATTCCTTTGAAAATAGTAGTAAAAGTTTTTTAGCTTCGATATCTATAAAAGGCTATAAAAAGAAAAACACAAGAAATAAATTTTTTACATTTTTTATTAGAAAAATCAACACCATTCATCTGACAACCATCACCTTCAAATAAGTATATTTAGTGATTGAGTGAACAACATTTATACACTCTTCGCATGTAGTGGGAATTGTATTCTATTTTTGTTACGGAGTTTGTAACGCATTTAGGGCAGCATCGGAGACTTCATATAGTAAGTATATATGTATATTCCGACTGTCTACTCCGTCTGTGTGAATCAAAACTAGTCCCTCCATTTTTAAGGAATCGATCCGAAATTGTCCTTACACTGAACATATATAAAAATTACACTAGAAATGTAGCCCCATACAAACCCAAAAAGCAATTATTACAGTCAATATCAAATTTAAATTCGCTATGGTGACCACTTATGGACGGAAGCTTCATAAAAATAATGATGGGCATATTCCGCCTACTTTTAAAGTAGTCCCTATTCAGAACTCATTTTGTCAGTTTTGGAGGTAAAACTTTCGTACGCAAATAATCGTTATGAAGCCTTTCTAATTTTCCCTTAGTTTTACGATTCGCGAATTCATTTAAGGCCTAATCAGATTTTTATATCATTCACAAGAGGCGATCTAGCCATGTCCATCTGTGTGATGTTTCGCATTTGTTGGGCACCAATTTTTATGGTATCCAGTTAAAAATTGACACATACTTCTTTTTATTGCAGTTTAGAATCAAGATAGACCCGAAACGCCCTCCTTTTGGGGTAGCCCCATACAAACCTAATGCCCACTTTTGACTTTTTGTGTAAACAATTTTTTTATTGTAGTCAATATCAACTTAATAATGGATATGGTAGCTTCTAGTGAAGGGACGCTTCACATAAATGCTAATGAGTGGGACCCGCCCCCTTTTTGGGCTAGCCCCCATACAAACCTCCTGCCCACTTTTGTGTTTTTGTAAGAAAAACTTCTTTATTAAAGTCAATAGTAGGTTGAAATGCGATGTGGTGCCGTACATAGACTAATGAGCTAAATCAATATTAGCTTGAAATTCGATTTGCAGATTTTAGTGGACAAACGCTTCTTATACATACGAGTACACAAACGGGCGTGTCCCGCTCATACAAACACACAGTTCACTTTTATGCATTGGTATGAAAAACGTCAATATCAACTTGGAATTCAAATATGGTGGCAATCTTATAGATTGGGCGTGTACCACTTGGGCCCACTTTTTGGGGTGGCCCTTATTTAAAACCCCCACCCCGTCTGAATAGTATTAGAGCTTCGGTTCAACCGAAGTTAACGTTTTTTCTTGTTTTGATTTCGTAGAATTTGATGTCAATTTCAGAAATATGTTCTGTTTTGGAGTAAGATTTAAAGGTGACATGATAAACTTACTGGAACAGGTCTGTATAATCATTAAGAGACTTAACAGTTATTTTCTACATGCGTCTGAAGAGTATTAAAGCTCCGGTAATACCGAAGTTAAAGTTTTTCCTGCCTTTTTGTTATAACGGTGCACTGCGATTTAAGCTGCCACAGACATTACTACTTTGGGGCAGTTGGGAATAGCACATTCCAAGCCCAGACATTGTGGTTGATGAAACCCATTATCTCCGTTGCAGAACATACAGCCTTTTGGGCTTACAGGAATATTGGTGGATAGTTCAAGCAGATGCCATACTTTCTTCAGATCGCTAACTAATGCATTCATCATATCATAGTTATGAAAAGGTGTTGGAGCTAACCGCAGTTTCTCCTGACCGCGTGCCACCGTAGGATAGTTTATTGCTTGAATATAGTGACCAAACTGATCCATTAACACATTTGATATCTGAGTACACTTAAACGGATCTCCAATTTTTATCGGAATGATGTGACTTGGTGTATCTTCGACTGGAAATCCTGTAATATAAAATTGTATACTTAATTAAATGGAAATGAAAATGAGGCTGTTACATTAATTTAATTTCGCTGCCCCGATTGCGTGTTTGGGAGTCATAAATATGTAAAGTAAAGCATTGTTTTGGTTAGTTGTATTCAAAAAATTTTAACGACTAACTAATATTCGATTAATTGCCGTCATATGCTGTAAAAAAGTCAATAAATTAAAAACAAAATATGCGAAGTGTCAAAACAAAAACGCGAAAGCAACAAAGCTTAAACTCAATTAGTTATATAAAAATGCAAAATATAACAAATCAAAGCAGGATAGGTATTAAAATATAAGTGAAGCGTCTGTTCATAAAAAAGCACAACATAAAATTTTAGGTTTATATCTTACTAACATATAATTTTTAGTTCGTTCGTCTAAAACTCTGAAAATTTTGCATCGATTTGCATGAAAATTTCAGTGTTTTACTTTCGATTGGATCATTTAGAAATCCCACACCCTCCATATAAGAGATGAACCAAATTGATCATATCTCAGAGACCTATTTGACCGAGCGATATGAAATTTTTAAAGTGTATTGGTATCGACCAGGAGAAAGTTTCTGAGGTCATATCATTTAAAAATCAGTAAGAATGGATCAGTCGAGTATTTGCAACTATGAAATACATTTCATCCTTGCTAATATATCCTGTAAAAACATTAAAAATTTTAATCGCAAAAAAATTTTTTTTAATAAAATTTTTTTTTTATTCAGTAACTAAAAATAAAAACAAGAGAAGAAAAGAAACTTATGTCCGACTAGGGAGGGAGCATAATATTAATGTAAAAAAAATATCAATAGATGATATATTGAAGGCGATACATGTATTGATATATCCCGGCATAAAATTTTTGAAGGAGCCGCGTTGTTATTTAAATGATTTTAAGCTTTCTATTTACAGCTTATTATTAAATTTTTGTTTGACGTTATAAGCACCTTAAAGTGCTTACTCGCTCTAGCAAAGCCAAAGCGTATTTATCAATATGTATTTTTTACTACTAGTTAGTACCTGGCGCGTTGTACCTGACCTACTTCGCCATTCTTCATGACCCCACGGGTAATAATTTTTCATACGAAAATCGCGATTAAAAAATAGGGAGTGGGGGTAGGAGGGTGAAAAATACTTAACGACCTACTCTCATATGTATATATATATACATTTTCATTATATATATAAAAAATTATAGAACAATTTATGGAACTTATTCAGATAGATGCATACTTTTTTAAACAAATGCTTATTTTTGAATTATATTAAAACACAAATTCTATTAAAAAAAATTTTATTAATTAAAATTTTAACTTTCAAAAAGAATACGTTTTTTTCATTCTCTGCCTCTCTAATATCAATCCGCACACATGACCATTTAATGCAAACACATGATCGTTAGTCGATTTTGTAGCTATCAGCATTTTATCGTCTACGAAAGTAAGTAGACGTGGTTAAAATGTTTGCGCTGTGTTTGTTTTAAATTAATTAAATAAATGCGTTAAATTAATCTTCATAAATTATAGTCTATGTGTTATTCTGATATATGAGCTATATTTTTGTAAAGTTTCATTAAAATCCATTCAGTAGTTTTTGCGTGAAAGAGTAACACACATCCATACAAACTTTCGCGTTTATAATATTAGTAGGACTGTGTCTACATAAATATTTTATTATATTTAAAATTTATAAAACTAAGCAACATTTCTCAAATTAAAAGCTGAAGTAAATTCCAACGTCGAACAAAGGGCAACGGTGTAAAGTATTTCCAATGGATATCCAAATGTTGGATATCCACCAAAGTTATTTATACGCTTCACATATAGTAAGAATATCATTTTGTCTGAAAATTTGTGGCACATTAAAGGAGGTATCGTAGTGTTCAAAAATATATAACAATATATTTTGTCCCCTTCAAAGTAATTCCCCTCACATAAAATTCACTTGTGCCAGGGCTTTTTCCAATCCTTGAATCAATTTTGATAGGCGCATTTTGATATGGCCTTAAGCTCTTCCAGGAATGCGGTCTTTATCTCCTCAATCGAGGGAACATGCCGACACTTCATGGGTCTGTTTTGAAAACAGGAAAAAGTCGCAGCAGGCCAAGTCTGGTAAATACGGCGGCTAGGGCATTATTACGATGTTCTTTTTGACCAAAAATACACGAGCAAGCAACGATGTGCGAGCAGGTGCATTATAGTGATGCAAAAGCCATGAATTGTTTTGCCACAAATCCTGGGGTTTTCGAGAACTCACGATGAACCACGTAATTGTAATCGAAGAAAACAGTGAGCAAAACCCACACATTTCACTGAATCTGGCATGCTTTTTTCGGTCTTGGCTCTTCTGGCCGCTTCCATTGGAATAATTGGGGTTGGGTTTCGGCGTACTAACCATATACCCATGTTTCGTAGCCAGTCATTACCCTTTTGAACAAATCGTCCTTGACGTCATTCACATCTCCTGAGCGATGCTCAGCAACTTCTCTCAAAGTGATTCGACGATTCTTCATAACAATTGTCTTCACTGAATCAACGCTTTCATCGGTTCTTGATGTGGAAGTACATCCAGGGCAGCCATCATCACTAACATCTTCTCCGCCTTCTGTGGAGAGCTTTTGCAACTTACACTTGCTCGAAAAAGTCTGCGTACAACACAAACAAATTTTAATGATTTTATATGATAAACTTTTTTATATAAGTCAAAATCTGCTTCAAATTCGATATTGATGCTTTCTATATATATTCATATACAAATGGGCATGTTCCGCTCACTTTCTGAGGTAACCCATATACAAATCCCTCATTTATGTTATTGTACGAAAAACTTTTTTATTACAGTTAATATTAGCTTGAGACAAGATATGTTGGATTGTTATAGAGGCTGCTTCACACATTTAAACTAATGGTCGTGTCCCACCCACCCTATAGAAACCCACTACTCACGTTTATGTTTTACAATACGATTTGAAAAGTCATGTGAATGGTATTAGAGCTTCGGTTCAACCGAAGTTATAATTTTTCTTGTTTACAGTTAACTGGTAGTAATTATTTCATACTATACAAATATACTCAAAAATGGAGTGCGCCAAACCAGTGAACTACAACTTTGTTATATACAGGCAAAGCGTTTAAAATACATTTTAACAAAGGCAAGCATCGACGAGTCTTTACTGCACTGAGAAAAACATGGTAATAATATCAGGTTTAAACAGTTTTTATGACTATGTACAACATGTTTAATTGTGAAGCATACAAGTATAATAAACTTCTTTAAAAACAATATTAGAAGTAACAATGTGATCATTTACAAAAATTAATATCATTGATACCTACAGGGTAAAAAGAGTATATTAAGTTTGTGCAATTATAAAGTACATATACTCTTGAACAGCATCGAAAGACGATATAGCCATATCCCTCTGTCTTAACGAACATACTCTGGAGACTATGACGTAGAAACTTCAAGTAGTATATTTAGACTCAGACTCTTCTTTTCCTTCAAATAACTATTACCACATGAACATATTAACCAAACTTTACATATCTATTCCCATTTTAAGTTTTTGATAACATTTTCTTTTTACTTTGGTTTTGTTGTCTATTACTCTAGAAACGCCAAACTAGGTGTATATAACGAAAATCCAGATAGGGTAGCCTCGATACAAACTTGACCTCGATTTTAAGTTTTTGTGTGAAATTTGTATGTTTTCCTAAATTAAATTAGAATTGAGAAAATTTGGCGTATCTCAGTCCTTACAATATTTTCCATATACGACCAAATCGGACCACTTTAACGGGTAGCCTCTTCCAAACCTACCCTAAATTTTTTTTAATTTTTAAATAATTCGTATATTTTATCAATTCATAACTATCGGCCAAATATTGTAGTTTCTGAGATTTAACGAAATTAGGGTTTCTCTTACATGGAATTTTTATTTATCATTAGCGGTAAAGTAACTTTCAAAATGATGGCTCAATCATTGATTTTGACAAATTACTCACACAAAAAATTACCAGAAAACTGCCAATAAAACGAAAATGGATTATTTTTTTATATTCGTTTTGTTAGTCGCGTAGTCGTAGAAGAGAATATATGAAAAAAATTATGCAATCCAGTATAAGTCGCATCTCATGCCCAAAACTCATGCTCTGCATCGATCCAATTGAGACCCCAAGGTTGGCTGTTCTCTCCCTGATGATTTTCAAGCATATTTGTTACAAGTACAACCTGTACCCATAGGTAAAAGAGTAAATTAAGCTTGTCCAAATGTATGTAAGAGGAAGAAAGTATTAAAGTATATATATATACTTAATCAGCATCGAAAGACGAGTAGATTTAGATATGTCCGTCCGTGTTGGATATTTAGACTCCTTCACATAACTAGTCTTAAAACAACACACTTAACACCCCAATACAAACCTGGCCCCCATTTTAAAGTTTTGTTATGCGTTTTTGAGTGTTTTTGTTGTTAATTACTCTTGACGCCAAACGCATATATCCAGATTGGACCATTATAAGGGGTAGCCCCCATAATATCTTGGCCTCCATTTTTAAGATTATGTATGTAAATGTTTTTTTTTTCCTTAAGTAGGCTGAAAATGTCAAATATTTTGTGTGTTACGTTTAACCTTAAAAATATTCCATATATGCTCAGATCGGACCACTTTAAGGGGTAATCCCATGGAAACTTGCCTCATTTTTGAGATTTTATATGAATATTTTTTTTATTATTATTGTTAAATTTAAATTTTCTTGATTGCTTGATTTTTTAATTTATTGGACTTTGGTCATCGAAGTTACGAATAGATGCTCAGAACGAAGGAAATAAAAACCACGCTGCGGCTCGATTTGAAATCTTTTTACCACTCATATGCCTGTCTTTGGATTTCTTTTACATTTTGAAAGCTTCAGAAAATGGAATCTTATTGGCAACACAATTTTAATTAAAAAAAATAATTAACACTAAATTAATTATTTAATGGGCTTCCAAGTGGAACATAGGCATCAACGGCAGCAAATGTGCAAGCGTAACATTCACCAACAGACTTGTCCAGGCATATCAATGCTAGGCTCACCTCTCCAACAAAAGCCTGCCTACAAATACCTTGGTGCTGTCTTGGACAAAAAGCTGACATTTGCCAGACACACAACCATGGTTTAGCTGTCGCTTTCTACAAATGCGTCCTAAGCCCTATTTCGAAATATGCCCTGCAGGTATATGGAATCACTGAAAATAGTCACAAAAACAAAATTCGTGTGACCCAGAGCAAAGTCATCAGGAGAATCTGCAAAGCTCCCTGGTATATGCGCACAAGGGATATCGAAAGAGACTTAGGTCCGTTCTCATGACCTATATCTTTATCGCTCATATTTTTCAGGCGATATCCTAGTTTTCAATGTCAAGACTGTTATTAAGCCTATAACCGTATCGCCGAGTTCGGCGTGCCAATAATTTTATCAGAAATTGTTTGCAAAGATACCTGCCAACTCGATCGATCAAAAACCAAAGCAAAATGAAAACAAACAAAATTGAAATTTTGTATCAAAATTTTAAATGGAAGGTGCATTTTATATTCTCATCCAATTTTTTTTTTTTCTAATTTAAAGTTTTTATGCATTTACATTTGTGTAAATGAATGGACTGTCCTCCTATTGAGCATGTAGTACTTGTCCGATAAATAAGACCAAAATAATCGATTTCAGACGAAAATAATAAATTTTTGAAATAACAGACAACAAAAGTTATCGATTTTTGAACGATAACATAAAAATATCGAAATAATATTCCTGTGATACTCAAACTAGATTTATTACAATTGTGAAGTCGAGACATGCACTACTCAATATTTTTCCGCCTAAAATATCTTACCAATTCGTCTCAAAAGAAAGTTCACATTTAAAAAAAAGATAAAAAAGTAAGTAGTTTCTTGAAAAAATGTTTATTAAATGTATTAAAATACACACTTTGCGTATTTATTTCTTAAAAATGATATTTTCCAAATGTAAACCGTTGCATTCACGGCATTCATTTAATCGAGCACTAAAATTTCCTATGACGGCTCGGCAGGTATTCTCCATGATGGCTGCCATTTCGTGACGGATATTTTCTTTTAATTGTGCCAGGGAAGTCGGTTTGTTGCCGTAAACTTTAGATTTGACGTAACCCCACAAGAAAAAGTCCATAGGTGTTAAATCGGGACTTCGTGGAGGCCAATTTATGTCACCTCTCCTGGAGATCAATTTGCCAGGAAAAATTTCATCCTGAGGCTTTAATTCTTGCACCAACTGAATTTTGTAGGGGTGCTGCTTTAAATCTTTGTGTAAAATGCGGAACAATGATGATCTATGCACGTTTAAAGCAACAGCACGCTTCCGAATCGAAAGGTCCGGGTTGTCACGAACAGACTGAGTGTCTACGTTGTCGCACGTTCTCAAAGACCTTGGACGCACGGATTTTGATTTTTCCAGCGTTGAACCGGACCTTTCAAACTTCTCGATCCATTTTCCAATGAGTTGAGGGCTTGGCGCATCATTTAAATAACGAACATGTCGAATAATGCAGAATTTTCTACGCGCTACAGTCGCTAAATTACCTTTTTTGTAAAACTCACGTAAGCAGAACGCACAAATTCCCAAAAGCTAGGCTACCGATTGACATACCCCCGCGCCCCACGGAATAGTTGCGTTCACGCAATCAGCAAATCAAATGTGAACTTTCTTTTGAGACACCCTGTATTTGCAAGTCGTGAGAATGGCCATTAAGAGTCCCTAAAGTAGGCGGTGTACTACAGCTAGTAGCTGTAAAATACGCAGAGCGACTTGCGGCACATCCCAACGAACTGGCAAGGCGGTTAATTCGCGAAACACCTCGCCGCAGAAAAAGACGATTAAAACGTTTCCATCACAAGGACTTCCCCTCCAAATATAATAAAATAACAAAAATTAAATGTACATATGTAAATATTAGAAAATAGAAACACCTGCTACGTTATAATAGCTTTAATTAGTTTTTATATGTAACTTGTCAAGCTGCCACTTAGGTGTGCATATGCGGGTCAAATGCCCATATTATGGACTTGATGCATGTGACATCCACGAAATTTAGTATAAG
Organism: Leucophenga montana; assembly: GCA_035044765.1. Lineage (NCBI taxonomy): Eukaryota > Metazoa > Arthropoda > Insecta > Diptera > Drosophilidae > Leucophenga > Leucophenga montana. The sequence goes on from JAWNNQ010001293.1 coordinate 49,740, forward strand.
ACATCTGTCTGCGTATGGTGAAGGCTAATCTAAATGTCCCAGTTTGTAGTTTATAGCTCTTACGAGGGCTGCTATTTATATTTCGGGAACTGGCAACACTAATGTCAAAAGCTAAAATCTGGCAACACCATAATAAAATTTGACATTTTTTGGCCCAAACGTACTCATTGCTATTTGTTTTGTTTACAGTAAGTTAAGAAAAGCAAAATTGACATTTCAAAAGAAGGTTTTCGTTGGATTATTTTTCACAACTTTCGACGTGGATTATCTCAACAAGAATGTGTCAATGAACTCAGTTCTTTGTATGGCGATAAAGCACCATCAAAAACCACAGTATATCGCTGGTATAGTGAATTCAATCGTGGTCGTAGTTCGGAGGTCGACGAATTCCGTGAAGTTCGTCCAAAATCGGTTGTTGTGCCCAAAAACATCGATGCAGTGCGGGAACTGATAATGCAAGATCGTCATGTGATATATCGTGAGATAGAGCCATCCTTGCACATTAGTTCAATTTCAATACATTCGATTTTGCATGAACACATAGCTGTAAACAAAATTTTCTCTCGTTGGATACCCCATAATTTATCAATCGCTCAAAAAAAGGCTCGCGTCGATTGGTGTAAGGAAATAACTAAAAAGTTCGACAGTGGTGCTTCAAAAGACGTGAATAAAATCGTAACAGGTGACGAATCATGGATATATCCGTATAAGCCGGAAACAAAACAGCAATCGACCGTGTGGGTATTCCAAGAAGAACCAAATCCAACAAAAGTTGTTCGTGGAAGAACCACAGCGAAGCAAATGATCGCCTGTTTCTTCGGCCGAATGGGTCATATGGCCACTGTCCCGCTTGAGCAACGTAGGACGGTCAATTCTCAGTGGTACACGACCATTTGTTTGCCAGAAGTCTTCGGAGAAATTCGTATAACCTACTGTAAAAGACGAATCATTCTCCATCATGACAATGCGAGCTCTCACACATCTCGTCAAACAAGTGCATTTTTGAGAAATCAAAACATCGAATCAATGACTCATCCTCCGTACACCCCTGATTTGGCACCCAATGACTTCTTCTTGTTCCCGAGTATCAAAGGTAAACTGTGTGGTCAACGATTTACGAGCGACGAAGAAGCAGTTGAAGCGTTCAAAAACCATGTTTTGGAGGTGTCTCAAGAGGAATTAAAAAACTGCTATGACACATGGTTTGAACGAATGTATTGATCATCAAAGGGAATATTTTGAAAAACAATAAAGCCATTTTCATTTAAAAATGTTTATTATTTGCTATTCCCGAAATATAAATAGTACCCCTCGTACAGTACCTGAGAACTGTTGTCTTATACATCGAGACAGACGAAAGGATATATGAAGATAAATCGGTTTAGTTGCCCATGATGATCAAGAATACATAAGGCGTCGACCAGACCTCCTTCCGCCTGTTACAAACATTCGCCAAACTTATACCCTTGTCCCTTTGGTTACAGAGTATAAAAATGGAAGTGAAGTTTGTATGGGGGCTACCCCTTTTAGGAGTCCGAGTTGGATCTATGCTGTATATTTTAAAATGATTTACATTAAAAACACCAAATTTGGCGTTTATACCGTAATAAAAAACAAAAATTCTCATACAAAAACTTAAAAATGGGGGCTACCCGTTGAAGTGGGGAATATATGAGATCTGTTAATATATGGAACATTTTGGAAAAATTGACGTAAGAAGCACCAATTTTCGTATTTCTAGCTGAATTAAGAATAAAAAGCAAAATATATCATACAAAAACCTGAAAATGGAGGTCAAATTTGTATAGGGGTCCGATCTGCACCTATGGGGTGTATTTTATTCGGGCTTAGGACCATTTTATTTTCCTATGCTCCGCAACATAATTGCTCTCATGTAAGATAGCAAAGCTGTCACTCAAAGGATCGTTGGCTCGAACTTCGCCACGCAAGGTCGCTAAGTATAAAGCTTCTGTTGGAAAACCTGGTCCTATACTAGGAAACCTTCCAGCATTAATATGCCTCTTGGCAGTCTTGGTGATAGCATCTCTAAGAAATCTCTCACCGACCCTCATTTTGAGGCAAGATATCGTTCAGCGATTGATAGATACAGCGGACAAGTGGTGTCAGCCTCAATAGGAATATGGTACGATTTATCGCTATACCAATCGAGCACTAAGTGTATGGACAAGAGAATCACTAATGTAAGTCAAATTAGGGGAGCTAGCAAGAGTTGTACTCACCCTTGTTGCACAGTCATCATTGATTGTGCAAAAAGCGGAGCCGCCTTCTTGCTACGCAACACTTATTCCCTTTGAATCATTTCCCAGAGTCCTTTGATCATTTCTCATGGTCTTGATTGAAATAATTAAGAAAAACTCGATGATCAATTGTAACACTTGGCTCAAGCTCGGACAATACAATCAGGTCACAGCTGTTGACTGGTGGCAGATATTGTATGTAAGTACACAAGCTCTATATATACATAACTGTATAGATAAATAAATAATAAATCTTGTCGATCGACAGAAGGTTGTGAAAACCATTAGAAATTCACCGTACTATGAACGATGAATGCCATTCCTCCTCCACTATTCCTGTCTCAGTCCTGGTTTATCATATGGAAGTCAGCTAGAGATGTAAGACGACTTGAAATTGTGAGCTTGTTCCTTTGCAATGTTGCAATTAACACGTTATATACAATCCACTATCCCATGCAACCCATTTCAATTGAACTGTAAAACTCTAAAAGAGTTAAGCCACTGCGAGCTCGTACACTTAGTTGTCGGATAGCGGGAGGTCTGGTAAAGACTGTGTACTTGATGCCCGCACGGGTGACTGAGAATCAGGTGAAATAAATGAAGCATTCCTCCGGAAATCAGGACTCCACTCTCTATGAGATTTCAGATGAGTGCCCCTCTCCAAATCATTACACCACAAAGACATGATATTGCGATGTATCGGACCGCCACAAATGGAGCATACCCAGCTAGCAACAGTAGCTCATTATTAGGTTGTTGTAACAGTAATGGCAGATATTAGTTCAATAGTAACTGCTACAACTAGAAATTGTTTTAAGAGCTAAGCAAGCAACAGCTTGCAAAAACTTGCAGAGTCCAGTATCTATGAGACCAGCCCGGATCAGGTAGGAAGATGGCCCCATCCACCACACTTGAATCACTAAACCAAAGACACGCTACGGAAGATCTTCCACTCACAAACTGATCAAAACCAATATTCCGGTCGTGGGTTCCGCTCAATGCCGTTTCAGGAGTATTTTCAGCAGTTGCGCCGATAAAAACTGCTGACCCATTTAAAAAGCTGTATGTATAAATAAATGATGCAGCCGCTTGTGCTTTTATGGACAACCTTTGCTGCGGAGATCGGTCTGGGACTCTCATTTGTTTGAATTTTTTTTAGTGCCCTAAGTTCTAGGAAATATGAGTTACAGATTCGTAGGAACCATGAGTTGTATAACCTATATGATGAGGTTGACAAAGTCCAGCGCATAAAATTTCTGCTGGTTCACTGGACTGGACATTTTATCCGAATGGTCAGCGAAGCGCTCCTGAACGGAGGGTTTGCATAGGGAACGTTGATGGACAACTTCCGAGAGGTGGACCGAACATGATTTGGTGAGACGAAGTGTGGAACGACCTCTGCAAACGTGGCATTAAAAACAATTAGCTCTCGACTATAGCGGTTGGTGTGACTTCCTACGTGCGACAATGATCGCACGTAGGATAAACGGTATGATAAATGTGTTATATACCTATAAGTAGTATGTACATATACACATACATTCGTCTAAACAGTTCTTTAAATTTTATAACTAATGAAAAGAATAGCTATCGTTTTCGTGCGCCGAAAAGTGCGATTGTTCGTTCGGCAAATGAAAGACAAATATAAAGCAAATTGAGTAATAGCTTGTGCAAAAAAGAGATGAGTGGTTCTTCGGAATCAAAAACCTAAGAGAAGAATTTCCGAGCAGAATTAAAAGACCTATAGGAAGTAAAGCAAACAAAAATAGCGAAGATAATGCACCGGCGGAAAATGAAAAAGGCACAAATACTTCAACAAAACTATGTTTACAGCAAAAACTATCGCACCCCGTTTATAGTTTATGTTGACTTCTCTTTTCAAGAGAAAATGAAATAAAGGCAATAAATCCTATTAACATCTCACTTAGAATAAAAGCAAACGCAATTCAGGGTAGTAGCAAAAGTGCTTTGCAAAACAGGCGTCGACGCTAATAACGTTGTGGAACACTTTGAAATAAGTATGTAACTTTCTACAAAACAAAAAAAAAATGTTATGACTTAATACTGACATAACGTGTGATACCCTTCTAAAAGAAATTCATTCGCAGGTTGAAATATTAGGCATAATAAGATTTTTAAGAAAAGTAAACGAAATGGTGTGGAAAAAGTCATTCCAATTGAACGTGTCAAACTAATTTTTAATGAAAATTACTTGGCTAAAATTGTACCATTTATAAATTTAAGCCAATGCTACAAGTGCTTCCGTTTTGGACAATTTGCGCTTTATTATAAGAGCAATAAAAACAGCTCTGACAAATTCAATGCAAAATCAAGACTGTAGGGCTGTGACATCACAAATCCAAAAAGCAGACTTATACCCGATGCTAGAAGAAAATTTCGCCTAAACATACAGTTCATACAGTTATACAAAAAAAACTTTTCATAATAATGTACTAAAAGGTAGAGCCAAAGTAAAATCATTCAATAAAATATACTGCTAAACATACATCATAAAAAATAATACAATATCGATTAATCATTCAAATAAATAGCCAGTCAAACAATGGTGGTGCCAGGAGATAACTAGGTTGACTTCTCCGCGTAAGTAATGCGTGTGGGTTTATATACTACAAATCCAAAAAACCGGAGGATGATTATTTTCATTACAGTAGACAAACCTCAAACCTACTACTAAACCAAACTTCACTCATTGAATCAACTTCAAATCCTTCTAACTTAAAAGAAATATAGCATATGTTAAAGATAGAAAAAGGAAGTAAATATTTGGTCACCTGATGAAGCTGAAGAATACCTTAACTTCATTACCAATCTTCAACCAACCTCCATTTAGATACGACGATTTCGTTAATTTAATGATCAACAGAAATATAGAGTTATGTTTTTCGAAAGGGATTGTCTACCTCAATTTACATATGCATTAGTAAGCAAGTACTTTTTTTTATGACGGCCGCTAAGCTCGAAGTATACAACCGATTTTGAAAAAAAAAAATAATTTGTTATCAAATTGGGTTCAATATTTTAGGCTTAAAAAGCTTATATCATTGTCACTCACTCAACGACCAAATACATACATATAATCTTTCGCTTAAATATAATCAAAATATACATAATTTTCCATTCCTACTAAAATACACCATAATAATATCTGCGATGTTATTTACAACTTTCCTAAAAAATATAAACAACAACGGGTTTTTCTTTTTAACTAGTCATTAGATTTTATATGAATGTCACGGATTTAATATTTTTGTACAATACTCGTATGTAGATATATTTGCAAAATAACCTACCTTCGCGTTTTAGTAAGCTCTTCAAATATGACACATTGCCCTGATGAAGTCTTCGGAGTTCTCTACCCTCTTCAGAAGCCAGAATTTTGACGGCCTCAAGAGCGCCACAAAGGACTGTTGGTGGCAGAGATGTTGTAAATATGAAACCTGCGGCATACGAACGAATCATATCGACCAGGTTTTTGGAGCCAGCTATATAACCTCCAATATTACCAAAAGCTTTTCCCAAAGTTCCTGAAATAATATCCATTTTGTTCAACACTCCATCGCGTTCACCAATTCCAGCGCCATGATCGCCGTACAATCCAACAGCGTGTACCTCGTCTATAAAGGTTATTGCGCCGTAATCATGTGCCACATCAAGAATTTTCTCAAGTGGACTAATAGCGCCAGTCATGGAATGCACCGTTTCAAAAACTACGATCTTAGGTGTGCGTTTATCCAATTGTTTTAACATCGTCTGCAAATGATTGAAATCATTGTGGCGAAAAATATGCTTGGGTACGCCACTATTCCGAATGCCCATTATCATAGATGCATGGTTGCCAGAATCGGAAAAAATATGACATCCGGGAAGCAGTCGTGCTAGCGTAAAAAGCGTTGAATCATTTGCAACGAAGCAAGAAGTAAACAGCAACGCAGAATCTTTCTGATGTAACTCAGCTAGTTGCCCTTCAAGACGCTCGTGATATAATGAGTTGCCTGAAATGTTACGTGTCCCACCAGCTCCAGACCCATGCAAATCTAGAGCTTCTTGAACTGCACGCTTAACACGCGGATGAGCAGACATCCCCAAATAATCGTTGGAGCACCAAACCGTTACGGGGCGTTCTCTGTCAGACGAATATTCGAGAGCATGGGGAAATAATCCACTGCCAGCCAAACGGTTAACTCGTTTGAACACGCGATAGGAATGGTCGCATTTTTTCTTCATAATTTGATCGTTAAAAAACTTCTCATAAGCAAATGTTTCATTTGGGGTAACAGCATTAGATACTAAGGGATTTTTCTTTTCATCCGTTGAAATAGTCAAATTTGATCCTGACGAAAATTGTGTTGTATGTGAAAGCTTTCTCTCCGCCGAATGAAATTTTCTACCAATTATGGGGCAGTAAGAGCCGTACGATTGGTACAACACTTCCGCATAGTTTCGAACATAATTCGTTGGAAACCGACTTAAAAATGGGCACTGCATGACGATTCAATAGCCCTATACTTTACTGCGCGAATTACACAAGTCACCCAAATATGAAATTATGCAAGCAATCGTCCAATTTTCTACCTACAATGTAACCATATCTCAAAATAAGTACAAATACTAAATAAGCAAAAAACTTCGTACCGTTAGCAACAGCAAACTAGCAAGTGAATGTTCGAATATAATAGAAACAACGGTCGTTTACACACCGCTTTACATTAAAACAGTGCACACTGGGCCATTTTGCATTTTTTTTTTATGCATAAAATGAAATAATTAAGCTAGAGACCTGAAATTTGGTAGGATCGACCATATTTGCAATTAGAATAAATGGAAAAAATTCCAAGTGAATCGGATCACGCCCAATTCCACCGCCCATATAAGGACACATTGGGATTAAATAATTTGAAATTTCAATATATACAAACTTAATATTTATTAGCTAAAATTTAACAAATATTTATTTAAACAATTTATTATTATTCTTCTTCTTCCAATTCGTAAAAAATTATGCTAGTGTTATATTGATCACTATTATATTCGCTGCCGTCGGAGGCTGCAGTTTGTGGCTGATCAGCGCTTGGCGTTTCTAAAAGTTCAATGACTTCTTTTGGCAAAATAGCTTTTTTATTTTGTGACGATCTGCTATGAACGTTGAGGCTCGAAAGCAAAGGATCCGAAGAATCCATTGATCGACAAAATACATCAATTAAATTGTTAATTCGAGAATTTCGTCGGGCGTGAGACTGTCGATCCCGCTTATATTTATTCCGCGCTTCAGACGCGTCCTCACCCATGCAGCCAACATGTAGTACTGACGATGTCATTATTTGTGATCCGTGTACCAATACTTTGTGGACAGTTGCCGACATCGGATGCCAAGAGTACTTTTCCATATAAGAAGATACACTTTCTTGGCAGAATTGGTAGAATTTTTGAGTATTTACAGGAAACTCTCTGGATATCGTCATTAAAATAATATAAAAACTGGAAAATATGAAAAAAATATATACTTGGCAAGATTTGGTAACGTTGATTATCGTGCCGTCGGATAATTGATAATCAAACGTTTTTAATTTTTCAATTTATGTGTCTGAATCGGCCTTTTCTGCAAGAATGTAGTCTTTTGTTTCACTAGCAAATTCCATTTTTAGGGATCGGCAATATCGCACTGATTGGGTAGTTTTATTGATGCATACCGGCGTATTCAAATCATCTGTCAGTTTTTCCTTTTTTTTTATAATGCATCCTCATTTCGGTTGGTATTTATCTAGGCACCCAAGAAGACTGCACAGCTGATCTCAAACTTCGCTGAAAAGTTTATATATGGGCAAAACCGACAAAAAATGTTAATAACAGTATTGAAAACGAATATTAGCTTTTTTTTTTGGTTAGCTTTTTTCTATAATACACGACAGAGACAAAAAACAAAACATAATGAACATGTAGTTTAAAATTGTTAGGGCCGTTTTCATGACCTGCCTATAACATTACCGCTCATAGTTTTCAGGCGTTATGCTAGTTTTCAATGTCACGACTCTTATTAAGCCTATAACCGTAACGCCGAGTTCGGCGAGCCGATAAATTTATCAGAATTTTTTGCAGTGACCTGCCAACTTGATCAATAAAAAAATTATAAAGCAAACCTGCACACCATATTAATAAGTTGGCTCGTATTTTTCTACAGCGGCGGCGCTCACTCTCATCCATTTTTTTTCTGCTAATTTATAATTTTCTTGTGTTTACGTTCTTGCAATTGGACTGTCCACTTCTTCAAATATTGTCCAGGGCTACTCAAAATTGATTTACTATAATTGTGATGTCGTGAAAAGCACTACTCAATATTATTTCGCCTTTAGCATATCTTGCCGTTTCATATTTTCTTTTTTATCGGTAAGTCGTGAGAAAGGCCATTAATTTATTAGTCTTTGTACCTTGGTAGTCTAGTACCTTGGCCTTTATTTTTCATATTTTTAAAAATATTTTGGATGTCAGGTGTCGTCACAGCAGAAGCGCAAAATTTAGTAATTTTTTCCCGCCAATTATGTCCAATCGAACAGCTGATCGATCACCTGATTTGGAAAGCGTACCAAACATACAGGGTTGATATAAAAATCGAATTATTTATCGATTCGATATATTTGAAGTATGCCCTTTGAGGTATTTATGTTAAATTTAAAATACGTCTAAATTATTTTTTTGATTTTATGTTAGTGTTAAAATTGTTCAAATAGAAGTACTGCTTAGGGCCGTTTTCAAGACTTGCCTATAACTTTACCGCTCATAGTTTTCAGGCGATATGCTAGTTATCAATGTCACGACTCTTATTAAGCCTATAACCGTATCGCCGAGTTCGGCGAGCCGATAAATTTATCAGAATTTTTTGCAAAGATACCTGCCAACTCGATCGATAAAAAACCAAAGCAAAATGAAAACAAACAAAATTGAAATTTTTTATTATAATTTTAAATGCAAACGTCCCCATTATATTCCTAGCTTGGCTCGTATTTTTTTACAGCGGCGACGCTTACTCTCATCCATTTTTTTTCTGCTAATTTATAATTTTATTGTGTTTACGATTTTGCAATTGGACTGTCCACCTCTTCAAATATTCTCCAGGGCTACTCAAAATTGATTTATTATAAATCTCGTGACATGCACTACTCAATATTATTCCGCCTATAGCATATCTTGCCATTTCGTATTTTCTTATGTATCGGTAAGTCGTGAGATCGTCCCTAAAGAAAGTGTAAATCTACTAGAAAGCTCGGTGAGGAACTAGATACAAAATAAAATTATGTTAAATATATTGGGGATTATTACAGTATGATATTTAGATATAAAATATAATAATTGATAAACAATATAAATAAAAATATAGTGCTTTTTGAACTTTGTTATTATAGCCAAGTTTTTTCTATTTAATTAATCATTCCATTTTATATGCATTTATTTTATGGAAGGTGTTATTTGAGCTAGCACCATAAGCGGCTAATGGATTTTTTTTTTCACTCCGTTGAGATAAAAAAATTTGACCATAGCAGAAATGCTATAATAATGACTTTGGGTAGGATGTTATGGCCAACTGTAAAAGACTTTAAGAGACGCAAAGTGCTTGTTCTATTTCTTGGGGAAAATTAAACGAAACCTTACGCCATATGGAAACAGAATTTGTTTCACCGGACATGATTTTATGAGGAAGCATTGCACTTAGCATTTGACGTCGGCATTTTTTCCGTATGCAAGTCGAGTAACTTCTATACCGGTTCTAATTTATTTCGGTGGGGTTCTCGGATTTTAGTTTTGGTATATCTTAAAAAAAATAAGAGAAAAATTACTATTGCTAACGTAATTATTATCCAAAGAAGGTCACATTTTTATTTTTCTTTAAAAAAAAAATGTATTTATCAATATCTTTTTTGTCCCCTTCAAAGTAATCCCCCTAAGATATAATAAACTTGTACCAGCACTTTTCCAATCATTGAAGCGCTTAGTCCGGTAAATACGGTAGCTAATACATGATTACGAAGTGTGAGTAATCAAACAGCCACGAATTCTTTTACATTGAGCAAAATCTTCACATTTGACTGAAGTTGGCTTGAATTTTTCGGTGTTGGCTCTTCTAACGTCATTACCATACACCAATGCTTCGTCACTAATTATGACCCTTTTGAGCAAATCTGGATAGTAATTCAAACAATTTCGGAACAAACTCCACTGCCACACGTTCCATGCCGAAAACAACCGAAAAATTTGTATGGCATGATCCAACCGATATTAGTGATCCGACGATTGCCCATAACAATTATGTACATTGCTTCTATATTATTTAACACGGGTAAGTGTAATTGGGTATGGATACTTCCTCTGTTCCTAGGCTGAACATATGTCACAACGCATGCCACACGCACTTTTAGGGTATCGCTCACTTTTCGAATTTTGTATGAAATGTTTTTGCGTCCAGCCGATTCCTAAGCGGATTCATAATAAACTTGTTGCCTGAAAACAAACACACTATGATTATTGGCGTAGCTGGAACTGCAAGAGTAACTTTTGACAATTCGGATAATTCTGTGAAATTTGAGGGATTTTCTAACCATGTATGTATGGCTGTTTTTTGACAATATGCAATTATAGATGGAATAAAGTAAAATTTGTACTATTAACACTACTACAGAACGATTCGCTCCGTCATGTTGACCAAGAATATGTTGCTTTTTCGTCATTTTGACGGTATGCAATTATATATGAAGTAAAATTTGCCGTATTCACTCTACTACTGCGAATTTTAAGTAAGTACACAGAACGATTCGTTCCGTCGTCCTGATCAAGAATATGTATACTCTATATGGTTTTGAAATGCTGCTTTTTTGTCATTCTTACGGTATGCAATTATTTATGATGTAAAATTTGTCCTATTCATTGAACTACAGAACGATTCGTTTCGTCGTCTGATCAAGAGTATTTATATTTATAGGATTTTTTACGGTATGCAATACTCTATGGTTAAAAGTTTTTTTATTTTTTTATTATTGTGTACCTAATTCGCAATTAATCGAACATCTAGGAACTATAATCAAATTTGATAGTAATATATAATAACAATTAAATTAATTTAATATATTGTATTATTAAAAATAGAAAAAGCATTCATGATGCAGAATGACTTATGATATTAATTGATTTTAGATGATAACTATAATATTATAAAGCTGAAGAGTTTGTTTGTTTGTTTGCTTGAACGTGCTAATCTCAGGAACTACTGGTCCGATTTGAAAAATTCGTTCAGTGTTAGATTTATAGGCTATATATCATCACGCTAAGCCCAATAGGAGCGGAGCACCAATAATAATATAAATCTAAAATCTATATATGTATGTGAAAGGCTGGGAAGACCACACAATTCCACATAAGTTTCAACTCAACGCTAGATGTAGCACCAGCTGGTCATGAGCTAAAGAGGTCAATGATCATGAGTTGGTGTTTTTAATACTACTACTACTTTGTTATATGTATTTAAATTTATCTTATATATATATATATATATATATATATATATATATATATATATATATATAAATGGAAGTATGTATATATGTTCATTATATACTCCGAAGCCGCTGAACCGATTTTGATCAAATTTTGTGGCAATATTCAAAATAGTCCCGTGGGTGATTCGTGGCGATTGGATAAACAGAAATTTTTTTTACATTTTTCTAATTTTAATAGAATTGGAGGTAGAGTAAAGTTCGTTTAAATATTTTTACGTCAACTGGAATGTTTATATAGATGACTATGAATGATCCGAACAGAGATCTGGAAAATCTCTTATTTGCAACCTTCTTCTGTCAATACCATAATGAACTCCTATGTCCAATAAATCGGGATATTTTCTTGGATCTGTAGGCCAATATGTTGGATTACCTGTGCTAAGAACAGAGTAATTTCTTGCGATGATGCATTTTAGCAGTTCTTTGCCCTTTGGGTTGCCAGTTCTAGCTCCCCACCATTGATGATTGGCGTTAAAATCACCTCCAATGAAAAAGTTGTTCCCTATATTACGAAGCATATTTGAGAACATACCTTTCGAATTTTATGGCAGGTTGGCAAATACGCAGCAGCAATTTTCAAAATACCAGTGATTTTCTCCACCTCAATAGTACTAATTTTGCCCCAGTCGTGTACAATGAGTCTGCATAGTGAAAATTGTATGCTACTTTTGAATATAATTGCAGATCCACCGCGAGCTGTGCCGGCAGGATGAATTGTCGACACAACCTCATAGACCCGTATTATAAAATGTGATCTTCATTGAAATGTATCTCAGAAAGTAAAACATTGTCCTCATTCTGAGAAGTTATGACATGTTCGATTTCGACCATATATTGGCATGCGCCATTTGCATTCCATAAAATTATTTTAAGGCTTATAAGTAAATTGGATATCTGGTCAACCAATTTATCAGTTCGATTCATTTGATTTTCCATCAACCTTTCCAGTCTCAGAAGTCTATCATTGAGGACGTTGTCTCAAGATTATGTGCTTCTCTATTCTCATTAATGTCAACAGTATTATTTGCTCGTCTCGCGATAGCAGAATAGCTTTGGCCAGGTGGTGTATGATTATTAGCACTTACTGTAGTTGGTTAGTTGTTACCACTAAACACAGTGCTATCTGTATTTTGTTTGTTTTTTTAGCAGATGATTGTGTTCGTTTTATCATAGCTTGATAAACTTCACATCCTTTGTATGAAGCCGTATGTGGTTGATCGCAATGAGCACATTTAGCAGGTGCTGATTTTTCTTAAGACCTGTGTTGCAAAGTACAATTAACGCTTCAAAATGGTTTATTGCAAGAGCATCTTGTATGACCAAATTCTTGGCACCTGTGGCATTGTACTAAATCGTCAATCTTTTTAAGGGGCTCAAATTTTTCAATAGCGCTACATAATTTAGTGACATTATATATACATTTATTATTTACGCCAGGCTCCAGGTCTACGAAAAACATAGGCAGTGGTTTCTTGCTAAATTTGCTTATAGCATTTTTGATGTTACGAACTTTGTGATTATTTTTTTACAGCTCTTGGTCGATAAAGTCGGTAGATGTAGAGTAGTGTAAGTTTTTAACAACCACTCTGAACGCTCCCTCCTGCTTCAGCTGATATTTATGGTATATTACTTTATTAACATCGAGAAGTTTTATCATAGCTCGATATTTCTCACTAGAATGTATTGTTGAGTCTCTCGCGCAAATGCAAATAATAACGCTAACTTTGATACGTTTCTTTGTGGCCAGTTACCACACATAGACGTTGTAGGGTAGGTTTTATTTCCTATTTATAGTAGAAAATTAATAAATACAAATTAAGAAATCATTTCTTCACACTCACGCTTTCTATTCTTGCGCGCTCTTTCGATAGACTGAAGTGTCTAATAATATCGAACTTATTTACTAAAAAATACCATAGAAGCAACTCTGATTTTCAGTACAAGTAACCGAACGAATCCTTTCCTATACATTCATTGAATTGCTGCAACATGTTTTGTATGTTGTTGACAGATGGAATAAATAGAGGTGGTGGCCTGGGTTCACTTGAGCCTACAACTGGTATAACTTCTACCGCAATTAAATTTCCGTTGAAGGATTGATCTGGCAATGCAAATCAATTAGAACATTTTCAGGTTTTTTATTTACTGCTGCGTTTGCAGAGGAGCTCGCAGTCGGATTAGAAGCTCACTAATAATACTCTCACAATCACTTTTTAACTGTTTCTTTTCAACATTTGGCGAATTGTTTGCTTTTCGTTTTATTCTTGATTTCAGTTCATGCACATATTCAGCTTGCCACCCGCAAGCATTTTTTTACCCCTTCACCACCAGAATGAATTTCTGCCTGCGCAGTTGGTTTTGCGTGAACGCATCCAATCAATGCCTATTGCTTTTGTGTAACGGAACAAGGATTTATTTGTCTCTTAGCTTTAATTTCTAGTTATTATTCCACTAGTATTGTCCGCGAAAATATGTCACCGACCGACATCAGATTACAAATGGTTAAAAGTAAAAACTTAAAATATTGGTTGTGGTTCCGGTTAATTTCGCTTAAAGGTTCCGGTTAGGGTTCCAGTTATATACCCTGTTTGTCAGTAAAATTGTCTCTCAGGTGCGTGGAGGTTTCTACCGACTACAAGATAGTAAGACCCGTAGGTCTAGTACAATACCTCCGCATGGTTTGAAACATAAACCGTTGTAAATTGATTTACAATTCTTAAAAATCATCTGACCTTTTGGTTGTCTAATACAAATTCCGCAAAATGTCGCTTACGCATCTTATTTTAGTGTAAGACTATTTAATTACTGTGTGTGTATGTGTTATGTTTAAATCTTCAAAATTCCATATTAACCTACTTCTCTTGATCGAATTATTTCAGATTTAACACAGACAATACTATGTTATATACTCGTATAAATTTGATGGTCAAACAAAAACCGCGGTTGGTCAAAATTAATAAATTAATGATTAGCTCAGCTATTTTGCCAAAGATGGACGAAATTTGGTAAATATGTAAAGGGCATCGGGAGAAAAAAATCCAGTGAACAAATGGGTGTTGCCACATCCCCATATAAGAGAAAAACTAAATGAGTCGTATCTATGAAACTATTTGAGGTTGTAACATATATCAAACCAGGTTCGTTTCAAGAGCTGATGTCAAACATTGTACATTGCTCGTCGGCTTATGGGGTGGGATTCAACCTAAAAAATTCCGTGTCCATAATAGCATAATACCAAAAGACATAATTCCATCTGATTTGCGTGCATCAAGAAATTGAGAAACTAGAAGAAAGCGTACCTGCATAGAGGAAGACTGTAGATGTTAAAACCGCCTATTATTGCCAACCCTAGATGGTCTAAATGAAAATCAAAGATTCATATTGTGATCCCTTAAAACCACGAATGGCACACCTTAAGCCATTAGCGAAATTGAAAGCCAAAATTACAGAAAAACTCATTTTTTTATAAAATATTACAGAAACAGAAAAAAAAAAATATTAAAACAAAACTAATGAGTGAAAAAAAGCTAGAAGTTAAGATAAAAATATATTTATATCACTGTAGACGGTAGTCCATGCAAGTGACGAAAGCCCACCTCAGTGTGACTGCAACGCGATCATTATATTATACGCGCAATATCGAAGTTTTTACTGGTAAGTCCGATCGAAACTTGTTATATACCATTAAAAAGGTCTTGAAACATACTTTCAGAAAATGTTAAAACGTAAAGTATCGGATCACCCCAGTCTGAAATATAGGGGGTTGAAATACCCACCCGGTATTGGAGCTGGGGGGGGGGGGGTCATCACATAAATTTTTTATTTATTCTTGACGCCGAGACGAGTAAAACGAGCCCAAGATCACAAAAAGTTATGAATTTTGGTAATTTTTGACGAGTTGATGAAATAGTTTGTGTGTTTGTTTTTATTGATACAGGAATTTAGCACACAAAAAATTAAGAAACTTTTGTTCTAGAACTTTTTTTCAAAATATCGGATTTTGGCGGGAAAAGCTCAGAATAAGCTTTAATTTCAATTGGGTACTGTGGCCAAACGGCTTAATATTTTTCAACGTGTAACAGCTCGTTGGAAAGGTCTTTTGAATGCCTTCAAATGAATGCTAACATGATGCTGTACAATATCTACTTAAAAAAATATAGGTCAAAATAAATATTGAAAGGTACATTTTGCGATTTTGCCGAAAATTGAAGCCAAATTTTCGTTCTCATATTTGGAGTGGTAAAACATCGCGAAAAAATTCCGTGAGCGGATATATAACATGGCAAATATCAGAGTGTGCAACATTAATTATTTTTCCTAATGCGTCATACTAATGGCTGTTACTGTTAAGCTGCTGTTACAGTTACTCTGCTGTTACTGTTAAGCTGCAGTTACTGTTATGCAGCGTTAACATAACTCTGTTATACTCTTATACACTTTTATTTATTGGATTGCTTTTGTATATGTACACATGTATATTATAGATATGCATGCAAGAAATAACGTATATATGTATGTATAAGTTGTATATATGTATGTATAAATTTGGTAAATATGTAAAGGGCATCGGGAGAAAAAAATCCAGTGAACAAATGGGTGTTGCCACATCCCCATATAAGAGAAAAACTAAATGAGTCGTATCTATGAAACTATTTGAGGTTGTAACATATATCAAACCAGGTTCGTTTCAAGAGCTGATGTCAAACATTGTACATTGCTCGTCGGCTTATGGGGTGGGATTCAACCTAAAAAATTCCGTGTCCATAATAGCATAATACCAAAAGACATAATTCCATCTGATTTGCGTGCATCAAGAAATTGAGAAACTAGAAGAAAGCGTACCTGCATAGAGGAAGACTGTAGATGTTAAAACCGCCTATTATTGCCAACCCTAGATGGTCTAAATGAAAATCAAAGATTCATATTGTGATCCCTTAAAACCACGAATGGCACACCTTAAGCCATTAGCGAAATTGAAAGCCAAAATTACAGAAAAACTCATTTTTTTTATAAAATATTACAGAAACAGAAAAAAAAAAATATTAAAACAAAACTAATGAGTGAAAAAAAGCTAGAAGTTAAGATAAAAATATATTTATATCACTGTAGACGGTAGTCCATGCAAGTGACGAAAGCCCACCTCAGTGTGACTGCAACGCGATCATTATATTATACGCGCAATATCGAAGTTTTTACTGGTAAGTCCGATCGAAACTTGTTATATACCATTAAAAAGGTCTTGAAACATACTTTCAGAAAATGTTAAAACGTAAAGTATCGGATCACCCCAGTCTGAAATATAGGGGGTTGAAATACCCACCCGGTATTGGAGCTGGGGGGGGGGGGTCATCACATCAATTTTTTATTTATTCTTGACGCCGAGACGAGTAAAACGAGCCCAAGATCACAAAAAGTTATGAATTTTGGTAATTTTTGACGAGTTGATGAAATAGTTTGTGTGTTTGTTTTTATTGATACAGGAATTTAGCACACAAAAAATTAAGAAACTTTTGTTCTAGAACTTTTTTTCAAAATATCGGATTTTGGCGGGAAAAGCTCAGAATAAGCTTTAATTTCAATTGGGTACTGTGGCCAAACGGCTTAATATTTTTCAACGTGTAACAGCTCGTTGGAAAGGTCTTTTGAATGCCTTCAAATGAATGCTAACATGATGCTGTACAATATCTACTTAAAAAAATATAGGTCAAAATAAATATTGAAAGGTACATTTTGCGATTTTGCCGAAAATTGAAGCCAAATTTTCGTTCTCATATTTGGAGTGGTAAAACATCGCGAAAAAATTCCGTGAGCGGATATATAACATGGCAAATATCAGAGTGTGCAACATTAATTATTTTTCCTAATGCGTCATACTAATGGCTGTTACTGTTAAGCTGCTGTTACAGTTACTCTGCTGTTACTGTTAAGCTGCAGTTACTGTTATGCAGCGTTAACATAAATCTGTTATACTCTTATACACTTTTATTTATTGGATTGCTTTTGTATATGTACACATGTATATTATAGATATGCATGCAAGAAATAACGTATATATGTATGTATAAGTACAAATCGCCAATAAAAAAATTGGTTATTTAATCTCGCACATTTATTGCCATAAATTGATATGTATTTATTATACAAAAACAAAATGTCTATTTTGTATACCCGGTACCATAAGGTAAAAGGGAATATTAATTATGTGGAAATCTATTTAACAGGCAGCAGGAGAAGTGGTAGATCCCATTATGTATATACGAGCATATTCTTCATCAGCTTGCGAAGACAAGTTTATATAGTCCTGTCCGTTTGTCCGTCCGACAGTCTCCTTGAACGAAAATATATCGTAGACTATAAGAGATGGAGACTTCAAGTATGAATATTTAGACTCTCCTTTTCAATCTACAGATAAAGTGTATTAAAAGAACATTTTGAGGGGCAGCCGCTATACAAATATGGCCCCAGTTTTAAGTTTTGAAATACAAATTTAATGTTTTTTTTTTTTTAAATGAATTTATTGTAATTTTTTTTCAATTCAATTGAAATGTCCCGCATATGTTCAGAAGGAACAACATAAAAATATAGCCTCACACAAATCTATGGTTCATATAAGAAGCCTTAAGCAAGGTTTAGATTTCTTATAAAGTTTTATCCAAGCATTTTATTTATCTTCTCTATTAAAATGACTGATATCAAATAAAAAAACCTCTTGAGACGAGGTAAAAATAAAGTGACGAAATCATACTTGGAACACACAAAACTACTGATATAAATTTTGTGACAATATATTTATATTTTTCATTTGTATGGTTGGAATCGATTTTAATTTTTATTATAAAATGAAAAAAAAAACATTAAGTTCAGTTGAACAGAAGCTCTAATGCGATTCGCACGAAATTTCCAATCGTCTTGTGAAACATAAATACTATGTTTGGCGGGTTTGTATAGAGGTTACCCTTAAAAGTGGAATTGCAACGCGCATTAGTATATGTGCATGAAACATCATATCGAATATCAAGCTGATATTGGCTTGAATAAACAAGTTTTTAATTGGGGCTACCCCAAAAGAGAGTGGGGCACGCCTATTACTACATTTATGTGTAGCGGCTGTCCATAAGAAGCTACCATGTCAGTTTTTAAGTCGATATTTTTATTTGGACGTTGGGCAGCATGCTACCAAAATGCTACATAGTATTGTCATTAGCTGCATAACTTTAATTTAAACAAAACATAAATTAAAGCTATATGTACATATTTGATGAAACAATTATTTTCTTAAACATTCAGAAGAGCCTGAGTATTTTTTTTTTTTTAAATAATCACTACCAAACACGAACAAAGATTATTACAATTCATGTAACTCGAAAAGGGTTAAACAACGCGAAATTTGAAACAAAATGCCTATTTGGTTTGTTAATCCTTAATAAAGTGCACAGGCACGTATGAGACACCCACATTAAACATCACTATTGTTTTATCCTCGAGCCGTGCTAACACTGTTTGGCAAGCGTCAAATTTTCATACCTCTATCTTAAATGGTACCCATACATTGCCTCTCCTACCTTTATCCTTCCATTTCATCCCTCTATCTGAAAAGGAACCCGGTGCTGCCCTTTCCCCTACCTCTCCTTCCCCTGCCCCTCCTTATACATGCCCCTTTCCTTACCACCTCTTATCCTATCACCTCTTCCCCTACCACCAAGTCTCATACCACTTCTTCCCCTGTCCATCCACATACCTCCTTTCTTTGACTCCAACTTTTCCCTGCCCCCTTTCCCATGTTTTAATTAAAATCATTGCTAATTATAAAACAGCAAACTTTGAATTTAAACTTTGCGAAATAAAATATAAAAAATAAATAAAATAATTAAAAACATTGCTAATTATAAAACAGCAAACTGTGAATATAAATAAGAAAAATCAATTTGATAGAAAAATCATTTCACAGTTGTTGTCGGCCTATAAATACACAGTTTTAATTTTTTTCTCTCCACTCCCCTTAATTAGGGGTTGGTGCGCTGGGTTTGGTTCCCGCCACCGCAAAAAAAAAAGTACCAGTGAAGACACAACGGAAGCCTCGGATAAAATCCCATGATTTACGGATATGCACCTGGAATGTCCTGTCCCTCCACATTGCTGGTGCAGATATCCAGCTGGTTGATGTTCTCGACAAATTTAAGGCTGACATCACCACAATACAGGAAATGAGATAGATAGGACAGGGCTGCTCAAAAACGGCATCCTGGGACATCTATTATAGTTTCCATGCGAAGAAGCACGAATTTGGATGCGGTTTCGTGGTTAGTAGGAAACTATGAGGACTTGTCACCAGTTTCAAACCTGTGGACGAGTACTTCAACATTAGCCTGATTTGTGCACACACCCCGACGGAAGTCTCAGACGAATCCGCCAAAGAACGTCTCGAAAATCTTTACGCGCGCTGCCTCAATTACGACGTAAAAATCGTGCTACGCGATTTCAACGCTAAAATTGGGAAGGAAGAATCTTTGGTCCAACAATCGGAAAATTTACCCTTCACGCCGCTACCTCCAGTAGAGATGAGCTAATCACCGTGATTTTGAACTGCTACTGCGATCGCTGTATAATTGAAAAACAAAAAAAACCTATTTTATCTACTTATTATATTAATAGAAAACTAATTTCTCGTCAAATTTTACTTTAACATAACTTTATGTTTAACAAAGATTACATTTTTTTCTACATTTTATTTGCATCTATCAATCCGATATTTAACAATTTGTTATATAATTAATTTAAAAAATTAGCACAATAAGAATCTTGGAGAGGAAGCTACCAATACAGCACCTCTTTACAATATTAATAAATTATGTTCTTTTATCTTTGTTTATATTGTAACTGCAAGTATAGTTTGCCTGAACCTCGTCAGCCTCCGAGTTCGTTGAGATGGGTATCTTAGAGCTGTCCCTAGACAGTTCGGATGGTTTTCCAAACGTTTGAAGTACCTTTGGTTGTGCGGCTGTATTTCTTGATTCACAGTTAGTACCCTTAAACTGTGGTGTTTCAGAATTGTTGAATAAATTAAAAGTTTGTTTTGTAACAAAAGCTGAGAGTTAGGTCCCAGTAACCAGTACAGTTTTGTTAACTTCAGTCCAAGTTGTTTACGCTTGGAGAATAAATGTTTCTGCCAAGTTAAGCGTCTATCCAGGTGTAGACCTAAATATTTGGCACTTTGCTCTTGTGGTAATTGCATATTATTAAGCATGACAGGGGACACTCGCTCCGACATAGCGTAAATGTTACTTGTACCGATTTGGCGGGGTTAACATATAGTTTCCACTTTTGAAGCCACGAAGAAACTTTGTCTAGTCCTTTTTGCAGTTGCATTGATGTCATCCTTGGGTTGGAGTGTGTCGACTTAATGACTGTATCGTCAGAAAATGTTGCAATGGAGGTATCTGCTGGAATAGATAAATCCGCCGTATAGACAATACGGGACCAAGAACACTTGTGGAACGATCGAGTGGATGCCTGCAACTTTAAAATTCTGCGTTGAATTTTACAACAAAGTGGCGGTCGCATATATATGATTTTATTAATTCATAGTATGAGTATGGGACCCACGTCTTAAGTTTATAAAGAAGCCCGTCATGCCGGACCTTGTCGACAGATTGTGTGATGTCTAAGAATGCCGTTGTAGAATAGTCTCGATTTTCCATCGCGGTTCTTATGGTCCGAAAAACTCGATGACTTAGTTCTGTTGTGGCATGTTTTTCTCTGAATCCGAACTGGTGGTCAGGTATCAGTTTTTTATTGACTGATAATTGGCTTTAATTTAGTCAATAGGAACGACTCAAAAACTTTACCTATTTGCCTGGCTTAGGGATAACAGTGATAAAATACACCTTCCACTGAAGAGGACAGTATCCAATTCTTGAGATGCTGTTGAACAAGTGGGTCATGTACTTAAATCCAATTTCCCGTAGCTCCTGAAGTACAATTACAGTAATTAGATCAAAGCCTGGAGCTTCCTTTGCTGAAAGTTTATGACAAGCATTTTTTACTTGTGATTCAGTGAATCGTGAAATTGGAAGATCCATCTGTCCAGCGGCGTTTAAAAACTGCAAGATTCTGATGTCTACTTCATATATTCCTTTCGAGTGTTTTGAAGACTTTAAAAAGGTGCATGGTAAACGTAGAAGCCTTGTCCTTGTCCGCCTTTGCCAACTGGCCGTTAGCCATCTTAAATGGGGAACTCTTACAATGGGCTGTTTTAGCTGTCGAGTAGCTTTCCAGAGAGAGTAATCTGTTGCTTTGGTCGCTGTTAGTCCTTGTGCAATAGCGCGGTTCAGACATTTTTTGTCTTCAGGGTGTCGTGTGAACTTCCATTTTTTTCTTAGTTTTCGTTTTTCAGAAATAAGTTGTCCACTAAGATTTTCTGGAATATTGTTGAAGTAGAAGGTGTGGCCACCCAGGCTGCGTGCTGAATCGTTCGTTTAAAGAACGAAACTGCATTTTCTATTTCCTCGATGTTTTTTAATGAAACGTTCAAGACTAGCGTATCTTGAATGATACCTCTGAATACTCCCCAATTTATGTTCTTTGTGTGCAGTGTTGGATATTTCTCGCTTTTGTATGAACCAACTAGCCTTATAAGTATATGCGAATGGTCTGAGGATAAATATAGCATTGATTTCATCTCTAATTGGTTTCTAGCAGTTCCTTTAGTAATACAAAAGTCAATACAATCTGGTGATTTAAGTACGTTTGTTTAGTGTTGTATATGTCGTACTTTATTTCAATTATTTCAATAAAATTCTTCCTAGTGAAGTGGGTCTCAGATATAAGCATTATATCTATATTGTGCTCTATTAAAAAAGATTTCGAGAATGTGTTGATTGAGCCCATTGGCGTTCCACACCGATAAGCAAAGTGTCTGCATCATGTTTGCTTAGCCAAGACCGCTGTTAGGAGGTTTTGAATAGTTCCTATTTGTTCCATTAATGTCTTAAGCATTGTTTTAAGTTCGAGTATGCTATCTTCGTTGTTTGTGCTGTTGGTTAAGCTGGAGGTGGTACTATTTTGAAGAAGTGTTTGTTTGTTCTGTTATTTGTTTTGTGTTTTATGATTTTTCATTATTTATGCTATTTTTGGTGGCTTAATATGTGATGGAAGAAGTCACTTTTTGGAAAATTGGATTTGGTGACTGTTGCAGAATTTCACTGCGACCAGTTTTTATAGCTTCCACCCGCAGTCCACCAAATATTGCAAATTTGTTTAAAAATATAAGTTATTTATTAAATGTGGAGTAGTAGGATAGTGTGATGTGTGGTTATGTGAACGTGTGGTGATGGTTTCGTGGTTGGTTATGCCATAAAATTCTAAAAAAATATACAATGCGTATTAGATTAAATCTAGTTATAATTATTGCTTAAATTTCCATAGTCTGCCTCGGTCTGCCTTCCATATAAAAATGAAACATGCGTTATTAATGTTCTCTTTTCTATTCTGAATTTAGCTGTTTCAATTTTCATAAAAAAGATTTACCGCTAATTGGTTTGTATTTGCACAGAGAGATTTACCGTACGATTTAGTGGCAAACTAAAGGAAATCAAAATCAGTTACTGTTAGAATTGTATGTAGTAAGGTCGGGTATTTTCGGCAACAGTTCTCCTCCCTGTAAGTGAGGCCTAATCCAGACATTTAGTACCGCCAACTTCACAGCAGGTCATATTAATACGCCAACCGCGGTTTGAATTTTAGCCCGTCGAACCTGTACGTCGCTGGCCTTGACCACGTCGATGTCTCTTCCTTTAGTTCAACTATGTCTGCTGCTATTTTCGTCGACGATTAAAACTATATCGCTGACCGCAAGCGGTTTCACCTTTTGAAACCACTGGCATCTTCTAGTGAATGTAGGAAGCATCTCACGAACCCATCTTGTCCAGAACATGTTAGAAAATGCCTCGCTTTGTCGAAGGCACCACTTGTAGTTGACATCATTTGGCTCGCAGAATGGTTTTGCTCCATTTGATGAACCCACTAAAAAATGATTCGGAGTTATTGCTTCTTCGTCCTCTGTGTCTAAAGACACGTAGGTGAGTGGACGTGAGTTGACTGTTAGCGCCGATCGAAGACTTTCGTCGGTGAACGTCTGATGTGGCGATATTTTATGCAGAATGCACTTAATTGAGCGTACTAGGCGCTTCTATGCTCCTCACATATGGCCGATGGCGGGTTGAACATCCAGGATATACCTTGCTGCGCAAGACTGTGATGCATCTGCTCCTCGAAAATTAGTTCCGTTGTCACTATAAATCTCTATTAGTACCCCTCTGCGTACAATAAAATTGCGCAGGCACATGAGACATGAATCCGTACTGAGGTTGTTCGCAATCTCGATGTGGATAGCTCTGATGGTGAGGCAGGTGATAATCATACCCCATCGCTTTAGGGTCTTTCGCCCGTCGATGACGTTAATCGGTCCCAAATAGTCCATGCCTACAAAGGTGAATGGGCGTTGAAACCCCGCCAAAATTTCTCACGGCAGCGGAGCGATCTGAGGCGCTTGTTCTTGCGCCGTCCAATTTTTACACTTTTGGCACTCTCGGCGTACTGCTTTAATTAAAAGCCGACGATTATGTATGCAATTATGTTGCCTCACCTCGTTAATTGCAGTCTCGTGGTTGATATGGTGGTACACTTGATGATAATGGCGCACAATGAGCTGGGTCACTCTATGCGCTGGTGGCAGTACGATAAAATCTTGTGATGCTTTTAAATTTCCATATTGTGCGCGATCCTTAACGCGCATGACTCCATCGTTACCAATATAAATTTTAAGCATCCAAAGTTGACTGCTTTTACAGACCGGTTTCGATTTCATTGTTGCTGCACACTCGTCGGAATATAGTTCCATTTTCACGGCTCGATACACGTAATTTTTGGCCTCGTTCATATGTAGCGCAGTCCGTAAAATATTCGCAGTATCGCCGCGTACCTTGTTGATGAGCTTTTGTTTATACAGAAACCAATTTGGTGGCTCCGTATAGCTTACTCCAGTCCGAGTAGTATTCATAATTAATGGAAATTGTTGCAGCACGAAAGTGCAAAAATTTTGTTCGAAGTTCTTCTTCGCTGGTTTCACCTGAACTGGCAGCACTTGTTGGTGCATTTTTAAAAATTAAGGGCTCGAACCACCTTTTGTATACATCTGGCGTAGGCTGGCGCTTTGTCGCAATATCAGCAACGTTGAGCGTACCTAGCGTACCAAATGTCACTCTGATGCGTTAGTTAAATCGGTGATTTCAGCTATGCGAAACATAACGTATTTCTGGTACTTCCTGGGGTCGCTGCTTAGCCAAGACAAAACTGTTTTGGAGTCAGTCCAAAAATATCGACTTTACATACTTCGTTTGCAAGCCTAGCTCCAGTAACTGCAGCCTGCAGTTCCATGAGAGGTATTGATAGCGGGTGTAGAGGCGCTACTTTAGATTTCGCGGCCACTTGTCTAAGTTATACTTGTTTAGTGCGTTCGATCCAAAAATATAGTGAAGCTGAATGCTGCTGTCCTCCTCACAAGCGTTTCCAAAATAGAATCGAGGTATAGCAATTTCTGTAACGACGGGCAAGTTCGACAACCAATGTCGCCAGTTCTGACACAGCTCGTCGTTTATTGGTTCGTCCCATGCTATATTTGACCTCCAGATTTCTTGCATAACTATTTTCAAATATGTCATACTCATAATGCACGCGCTCAGTGGGGACAATGAATTCCTCGATTATATTTCTGTGAAGCTTGTTGTGCGCTGTCATTGTGTTCAAACGCCTTGCCTTCAAAGCGCTGCTAGAACTGTTGATGAGTTTGAACACCAAATTAATCCGCAAATAGAATCCGCCACGTGCTGCTGCTGCATTTCAGCATTTCTATCGCGCACAAAATGCGCAATACACGGCGAACACGACGCGCCAAACATAAGTACATTTAGCTGATATACTTCGATGTCACCAGTATTTTCATTCTGCCATAAAAATTGCTGTGCGCGTGCGTCTTGCTCCATTAACGCGAAGCGGTGGAACATTTCGGCTATGTCCCCGCATATTCCAATTGCTCTAATTCTAAAGTTGTATAAAATTCGTAGCAGCGGTACTAGTAAATCTGGGCCTTTTAGTAAAAAGTCGTTAAGCGCGTAGCCTTAATTATTAAATACCATACGCCGTCCCCTCGGTGCTGCTCCGCGCTGCCGTCTAACTTCGTAGCGTAGCCTTTTTTAATCAGGCTATGAATTTGATTATGTAGATCGACTGCTAACTGCAGGTTATTAATTTGATTATGTAGATCGACTGCTAACTGCGGCTCCTTGGACATCTTCTGCTGCAGATATTTAATGCGCCTCATAGCCAGTGGAAAGCTATCTGGAAATTGGCGCTGGTCACTCTTCCAAAGAAGACCAACGGTGAAGCGATTGTCTTTTAGTAGTGTAGTTTGCGTTAAAATTTGCATTGCTCGTTGGTCGTCTGCACATCTAATTTGTTTTGGCTCAGCGTAAACAATTGACTATTGACTAATTCATGTAGTTGTCTGTCGCAGTCATATATGTGTAAATGCAAACTATTGCGTGTGCGCGTAGATTCACCATAAACTGTCCAGCCGAGTCTGGTTTTACTGCGATTGGATCGCGCCAATTAGCTTCACGCATATTTAATTTCACGCATAATTAATTTGGGTATGGCGTTTGTATAACTTTGTAGCGGCAACCCTGTGAGGTGTGGGAACCGCCGTTGAATGTGCTGCGCCAATATTGTTTCTGATTTGGGATCGAAACGTTTGACGTCACCCGTCCAGTTCAGGCAAAGCGGACATAGTGCTCCGTCAACATCTAACTTGTTCGCGAGGCTCTCTTCGATCAGTGTCAAAGTCGGCCCGTCGTCCATAAATGCGTAGGTATTGATTGTTACAGGAACAGTTCGGAAATAGCTGTTAATGTCTTCAGTGCGCTCGCGATGATTATTTAAAATTGACGTTGTAGGCCGTTTGTTGAAACTGTAGATGATTTGTTTACCATTTGCCTGCCGTGCAATAATTCATGGTGCTTTTCCTCACAGCCGTTTATGTTGCAGTGTTGTTTCCTCCAACAGCGACGTGTGTGCTTATTAAGGCACTGGATGCATAGCTTTTTAGTTTTCACTAGTTGCCATCTGACTGCTACTGTTGATCGTAGAAACTCGATGCATTTTTACAGCTTATGCTCTAAAGAGCACTTTGCGCATTCGACCGGCCATTTGTTTGATGAATCAACTGTCTCGGTGTGCATATTTAAATATGTTCCTTTACGCGTTGACTTCTTGTCTGGGTCCGCTCATATGACTTGCTGCCTCAGCTATATCAAAAATCCAATCTGAGAAGTCTTGTAGATTTGGACATTCTATATTTTTCATATGTATAGCCCACTTCAGGATCAAATCTTGACCCAACTTATCAATGAGTTCTTGGAGTAGCATAGGATTGCTCAGATGCGATTTTAAACCACTTGCTTTCATATTTGCACACATATTTTTTATTGGCAAACGAATGCTCGATAATTGCTTCGAGCTTGCCTATTGGCACTGGCAATTTTCGCACATTCTCTATAAAGACATTTACTATATTCTCCGGCCGGCCAAAATACATTTTTAGCGTTCTTATTACGTCTGGACCATTTCCGGAATCAGCTTGAAGCGCCTTACCCTGAAGACACTTTTGCAGCCGGATCATGTTCTCGTCGGTTGAGTACCCAGCGATCCGCGTGCTTTGTTCCTACGCACTGTAAAATAGCGGCCACTCTCTTGGATCGCCATGAAATATTGGTAGATCGCGTGGAACCGCCTGACGTACAGCGAACTGAGCTGTTGTTATATTTGCAACTTCGTTGGTGCGTTGGGTGGAGCTACCGCTGGAGCATGGCTGAATACATCGTTTGCTATTAGACGCTGAGATGTTGACGTGCTGTGATCCATCGCTGATTCAAAATTCACATGTGACGCTGGGGCTTGCCTACAAGATGGCGGCACTTGTGCTGCCTCTATCGATTCAAAATTCACATTTGACGCTGCGGCTTGCCTACAAGATGGCGGCACTTGTACTAGCTGTATCGATGTGTGTTTTCCACGTAGTACCTCATATTTGCGGCGCAAAAACTCCATTTCCAAGCGCATCTCTTCGTCCAGTTGTTGAAGACGTAGCTGCTGCTCGCTCTCTTTATCACTCCTTTGTGTCTCATCGTGTACCGACTCATGGCTTTTGCGACGGGCCACACTTGATGCGGCGCCGCAGCCTACCAGTAATGGCTGAGAAGTGAGGTTATGTAAGCTCCCAGCATGATGTGACTCACCATGGTGATCCGTGACGGCTCCCTGTATGCATTTTTGGCACGTCCACATGCTGCCGGCATTGCCATTTTGCATTCCACAGCATGTGCAGTGATATTGATTACCACACTTTGCACAGTTCAGCATCTCGTCGTCGTCAGGGCTTATGCATAAAATACAGCTACCATTTTCGACGGGTATTGCATTGGCTATAATAATTCCTCTTTATATATTGATATATATTTTATAGGAATTTTTAAGAAATGTTGCAGTATTTCACTGCCACTAGTTTTTATAGCTTCCACCCGCAATCCACCAAATATTGCAAATTTGTTTAAAAATATAAGTTGTTTATTAAATGTGGAGTAGTAGGATAGCGTGTAGTGTGATTATGTGAACGTGTGGTGATGGTTACGTGGTGGGTTAAGCTTGAAAATTCTATAAAAATATACAATGCGTATTAGATTAAATCTAGTCGTAATTGTTGCTTAAATTACCCTAGTCTGCTGCTGGTTACCTGCCTCGGTCTGCCTTCCAAATAGAAATGAAACATGCGTTATTAATATTCTCTTTTCTATGCTGAATTTAGCTGTTTCAACTTTTATAAAAAAAGATTTATGCTAATCGTTTTGCATTTGCACAGAGAGATTTACCGTAGGATTGAGTGACAAACACTACGAAATCAAAATCAATTACTGTTAGAATTATCTGAACAAAGAAATGGCAGAGTTCGCAGCGTGCACACTACATATTAAGGTTCGGGTACTTTCGCAACAGTGGCATTACCCGCTTTTCTCTCAGTTGTAGAAACTGTTTCTGTGCAACTCTTTGTATATCATACAACCTTTGTAGTTTGCTGGATGATTTTCCCCACATAGCGAACAATTGACGTCATCAGATTAGATTTTTCTATTTCATTCCGATGTTTGTATGGCCGTATCTTTGACAGCGAATACATTGAGGATTTTCACGTTTTTTCTTTGGTGACTCGAACACTACTTTAGTATGAAGTATGGCATTTATGTCATATATCTCTTTATTGTTCTTCTCTGATTTTATATTAACCGAGAATATTGATAAAGGTAATTTCAATGTCCGCTGTTTGATATTGCTGATATTTGAAACTTTATGGCCGAATAGTTCAATTATATGAATAAAATAAAGGTATATATATGAGATTTTCTGGACAGGATTCTCCTAAAATGGCACAAAAAATCATTCGAGAGTGTGGGAGATGGTCGGAATCACTCGGCTCCCGTAGCAGGATGTAAACTCCTTACAAAAATCTTGAAAACTGAGGCAGGAACGTGGTATTTTAAGTAATCACTTGATTTTTAAATATTCCAAGTGGCATACGTTCATCTTCACTACAATTCTTTGGAACTAATTCCGAACTACAGGAAACCACCATCAGTTTATGGAATATCTTATTTTTAGTGCCATTTTCTGGAGAGGATTCGCTTAACATGGCATACAAAATCAGAGGAGAGTATTATAGTATCAAGCATTGGGCTCCCGTAACAGATGAAGTATTCCTTAGCAAAGTCTTGGGAATAGAGGCGGGAAGATCGCGTTTCAGGAACTCGTCGATTGTGGTTCTTTTTCAGTGCCAACCATTGCTGATTTCATTTCCGATTCCAAAAATTTACTGCATTATCTATTTTTCACATAGTTTTTCCCAGGATTGATCAAGTACCATATCATCACTATAATTTAAAAGGACTTAATGAATACTACGTGAAACCGTAATGGAATGGGAAATATTTCTGTTTTCATGTTATTTTCTTGAGAGGATTGGATATAAAAAAACCATATTTTCTTGGGTTTTTTTATATCCAATCCTCTCAAGAAAATAACAAAGAAACATTTCACTTTGAACTCCAGTGAAATAAACCAAATACTAGCAGAGATAAAAGTCAACGAAGCATTAAGACTGATTTCAAAACAAGTGTTTAAATAGCTTTATAAGATATTAAGTACTCTCCTGTAAACACTACGTGTATGATACAATGTATCAGTTGAGAGATAGTCAGCTTCCTTTGATTCAATCACGGCAACTAAAAGCCACTGATATCAGTTGCTACTCGATTTTCTAATTCCCACTGTGAATACAGCGTGTATGATACAATATATCAGTTGAGCACTAGTCAACTGCCTGTGATTCAATCACGGCGACTGAAAAATCACTAATATCACTTGCCACTCGATATTGTAATTCACAGCGTATCAGTAATATATCATGCATCAACTTGATACGTTGAGACTTTTTGTGTTGCTATAAGACTCATGTGATATATTAGTCATACGCTGTGAATCACTGTCATGCTAGTAAGAAACAAATGATATTCAATCACTGACATTTACAATATAGAGTAGCAGCAGATTTTAGTGATTTTTCAGTCGCCGTGATTTAATAACAGGTAGTTAAATATCGCCCAACTCGAACCATAAGCAATTTAGAGAGGCTAATCGATTTCGCCGCAGGTCGGAAAATGGTAATCAGTAGCACCAGATTTCCACACCGACACTAAAATACACAAGGCTACTTGGCGCAGTCCCGATCAAAACACACGTAATCAAATTAATATGTTGTAATCGACGGAAGGCACGTATCGAGCGTGGAGGTTATGCGAACTGTACGAGGTCGCAACATCGACTCGAACTACGTCCTTGTGGCAGCCAAGGTACGCACCAGGCGCAGCATGCTGCATTCCGCACGTCTCAACACTCATCAGAAGCTAAACTTCGAAAAGCTGCAACCACAACGGGCCGATGAAGACTTTTCTGCCAGACTCTCCCAACTTTTCCGGGAGTCTTCTCAGGCTTCCGAAGGGGAGCAGTGGAGACATATCTCCCACTCCATGGATACGACTGCCAAGGATGTCATGGGATACACCAGGTCGATGACCAACCCTTGATATGACGAGGAGTGTCGCCAAGCTAATTTTAGGGAGCGATAGGACAAACGACTTTTTAAATGCTCAAACAAAAAGGAACAAGAGAGGCTTGAGCTTAAGGATGTTGAAGAGTTATGTCAAAGAAATGAATCTCGAAATTTTTATCAAAAGGTCAAGTGTCTGACCGAAAGTTTTAAGCAGGGAAGTTCTTTCTGCAAGGACAATAATGGAAGTCTGGTTACAGATGCACAGGAATCACTGAGACTGTAGAGAAGTCATTTCTCTAACCTGCGTAGGGACGATAAAGATAACAATACTTTGATGATAGCTCTCTTGGAATCTCAGTGTTCTTTATCCTATCTTCAAGAAAGGAGACCTCGTTGTCTGCTCGAACTTCCAGGGAATAATATCAATATGATATAAAATTCAGTCACGCGTACTGTGTAAACGGCTAGAGCCATACACGAATGCACTGATAGGCCAGTATCAGTGTGGCTTCAGACCAAAGAGGTCGTCCAGTGACCAAATTTTCACATTGCAAATCCTGGAAAAGACGCTTGACTACAACGAAGACACACACCACCTATAAAACCACTTTCGAAAAGAGAAGAACGAAGTTCATCAACGCTCTATCTGAACTTGGTATCACAGAAAAGATCCTTCGCCACTGCCAAAGCGTCTTCAGAGTAGGAAAAAACTTGTCGAACCCTTTTATACCAAGAGAGATTTCAGGCAGGGTGATGCTTTATCGTGCTACTTCTTTAATATCTTGATGGAGCATATCCTACGCCAATGCGCATACGTAGAACGGTTGGACACAATCTTCCACTAGGAAGTGATGCTACCCGTATATGCTGATGATATTTGATGTCACTGGTACCAATGAAAGCCGAGTTAGCAGGGTGTTCTTGGAGATTGAGAAACAGTCACGTCTCATGAGCCTAGCATTTTACGACGATAAGACGAAGTATTTAAGTAAGTAAGTAGGCTAAAAGCCGGAGGTAGCATGGGAAAGATCGCTCGAACATAGAGAAGGAAGCGGGTGCAGTCGTTACTCGGCAGAAGAGCGCGTCACCAGATATTCCGTCCGCAAAGGATAATGTTAAGGAGTGCAGGACTCTCTCCCCATATAAATAAATGGTGTGCGCAATGCAATGCGGACTTGGACAAGGATATCTGAATGGCGAAAAAAATGGGAAAAATTCCACTACGTTATCTTATTCCGAGAGGATCTCGGTAAGATTAAGGATTAGCCCAAAAGAGCCACGAAAATAGTCTTCTCCTTTGAAGTACAATGGAATTCACCTTAGGCCGAGTCTGGTTTTATTGATTGCACTGCCCAGGGATGCGGAGACTGGTTTATGGAGGAGCTCAATGACCTCATGAAAGTGTAGAACGGCGGAATTTAGACGGAAGTGTGCAAGACGCTGCTCGGGAAAGACGCAGGAATTATCTGTGCATGTTCACATGAGAAAGCCCACGAAGTGGTGGAAGCAGTGGAACCAGCAGCACCAATTGCTAACGAAGAAGCACCATCGCTGGTGGAGATCCAGGCCGTGAGGGATGCACCGGAGGAATGACCTACCGATGATGATGACCTCTCCTTGGATTAGCTGGACTTTCTAAAAATAGTCAACATTTCGTCGTTACATGTTTGCGAGGATAGCTGCCTGACCCCTTTCTCAGATGAAGTGAATATCTAATCTCTGGCTGGAAGAAACGGATGGTTAGGCCCGGAGATTCAGAATGGTAACCAGCACTAAGGTGGCTTAAGTCAACCTCCATCATGCGAAAGCAGCATCCGCTAAAAGCGCGAGGTTGCTTTTCAGGATGAACCTGGAATTAGTGCTAGTCCAGGAGTCGTGTATCTTTAAGAGATGCATAAGAAGTCTACATACCCCGGACCCTTAGGTAACAAGGGATGTCTGAACTTACAGGCCCACATCGTGTATATTATCTTTCAAAATTTTTAACAATATCGAAAAATTGCGACTTCCAGAAGTATCAGTGCCTCCTGATAAAAAAATTTAGGATTTTGTCGGGTACTGCACCTAACCGGCTCCTTAGGTTGAAGGTGCTTCAAATAAGATGTAATGCCAATGCATATAACTTGTTGTGGGTCAGCATTAACACAAGTAAAAGGGTTGAGTACCTTCTTGAATTTATATTAGAAAAAGGAAATACGTTAACTTCGGTGGACCCGAAGCTTTAATACTCATTACATCTTCTTATCTTTTGCTCGACAACGCTGATATTGTTATATTCTTAGATATAAGCATTTTTAAAATAATACAATTTATTCAAATTAATGTTTGGGGTGAATTTCGTTTTTTTGGCGGTTGGATAGAGTGCTGAATTTTGCTGCTCGTGAAATTATTAGAAAGAATTAAATTACAGTTTAAAAAAATTTTGGACCGATTGAGGATCGAATCCAGGAATTCCTGGCGCAATAATTAGGAAAAGTTAAAAAATATTTTAAAGGAATTTAATCCAACACTCCATGGTGAAACGGGGAACTAGAAAAATTCAAGAAAGAAGTATGGAAACTACTTATTATATCCAAACGCAAAGTTGATTGATAGGAATATAGAGAAATACTGAGAGAATATAACAAAGGCGTATGGATATCCAAACGGGCTAACTTTAGGAATTTCTATCACAACATTGCTGTTAATAAACATGCAACTAAAATATATAGGGCATTATCTAAGACCAAGACACGGTCGGGACTGTGTCTGAACAAGTCTGAAAGGACGTTGACAAAAGATAAGGATGACTAAATTACATTGTACTCTATTTCATTATTTCGGACGGCATCTCTGGAAGGGAACTGGATAGTTTCTTGCGACATATGTTCTGAACACAAGGTAATATGGGCTACAAGCACCTTTAAACCGTACAAATCACCTAGAATATAATATTTTCTGCCCTTCTACAGAAGAATATGAACCTGTTATTAGTTTTTTTAAAGGTCTTTAGAAGCAGTCTGGAACTCGGATACATTTTGAATTGTTGGAGGGAACCAAAGGTGGTCTCTATCCCGAATTCGGGTGGAAATGGTCCGTTTTGTCTTAAGCCCGTAAAACCTATAAGTCTTACTTCGTTTATGCCTAAAACATTGTAGAAGTTGGTGAATCTCCATGGAGGCTAAATACTTGGTGGAAACACCACCTCGTAGAAATCACATGATTTAATGTATACTGCTTTATACTAATTTAAATCTAGTTTTTTTCTTTGTGACTCTTGTATTGGATTCATTTCTCTGAAATTCACAAAACTATGCAAACAAACTTTGTATTTGAAGTGATTTAACAGACGTTCCATCGTTAAAGGCGCCTGTCAATAGCTAATTGATTTCATTTAAAAGTTTGCAAGTAAATGCATGAAAAATATTTGACGATACTGTAAGTTCTTGCGTTTTGCATTAGTCTTTATTGTTTTATGTCTCCACATCTCCATCGTACAAATTTTATCTTGCCTTGCTATTTTTAGCCTGCAACATCAACACCGCCACTTTTAAGGCATCTAAGCCACTCTCAACAGGTTGGTTAGGCATAACATATTTCCTGTAAGTTCCACCACCGTCAAATGTAAATGGTGTGGACTTTTTTAAAATTGAACTGTATATTAAAAATTGCCTCTAATGTTTAATTGTATACTCAAACCTGTGCATTTACCATACAATAAAAAACTTGAGATTGTTAACTTTTATTCATATGGATAGATCAAATTGGAATGGTTTTTTAGGCTCCTTAATTTAAAAAGCAGCCAAAAATATTTTGTAAAACGATTATTATTGATGCATGTAATTACAATTTTGTACTGTAAGAGATCTTACGTATCAATATTGCTCTTTCCGTTCCTATTTAAATTGTTCCACAATTTTTAAGGGTTGCGGTTGTAATGCTCGGCTACAAAATCTTGCATTCTGAGAACTAAACTCTGATTGTAGATATGAGTATCGATATTTTAAAGTTCGGTGACATTGTAAATAAGAATTGTTAAAGTTTGTGGTAACAAATTTAAAATTAATTGGAGTCAGAAATTATAAATGCTATACTATGAATTATTGAAATTATTTGAGTGAAAAAGTAAAATTTTGCATTGAATGTGTTCAATCAAGTGAACGAGAATCGAGTGCATATAGTAATAGGTAAACAAATAATTGTGAGCTGTTTGTATACATGCATATGTAAACATATCCTGTGTTAATCAATAATCGGGAACATTTTATATTTAATTTTAAAAAGGGAATATATTCAAATATGATGTATAGAATTATGTTTGTATACTTTAGTCAATACTTAAGTGTAGTGAATATAGAAAAACAATTCAATAGATTCAAAAATGGAAACCAAAGAAACATTTTCAAAACTTGGAAGTGTAATCTGAATAGAAAGTTTGGTTCATTCTCACGAGTCGATATTAAATGCTTACTGTTGCAAATTGAGTGTTAAAACGACTTTTTGGTTGGTTCTCTGGAAGTTTACAAATCGTTCTAATAAATGCGCATGTGGAATCGGTAAAAAAAATAAACATCGAGCAAAGAACAAATATTAAGTTCTGCCTAAAACTTGATAAAACTTTATCGAAAAGTTTTAATTGGTTAACCAAGTTTATGGTAATGATTGTTTGTCCTTCAAAAACCTTGGTTACTAAAAGTAAAATTTAAAAAGAGTTAAAATTATCAAAAATAAATGAAATTGAATATGTGAAAATAGATATTTCATTCCACTTTGACTGACAAATTTAAATGTACGGAGTTTGTAAGCACGATTTGTGACGATAGATCCAAAGTGATCATAACTTATCTTATAGATCTACATTTGTGATGGATTTTTTTACTCAAAATCTCATTTATTACATTAATCCTTATTTGCGTGATGTGGCAACGTGCGACGTTTACCTCTTCGGAAAAATGCAAAAGAAAATGTTTTTTTCAAAGCCATCCAAAAGACGTCGACCAACATCCTGAGGAACATTCCATAAATCCGTTTCCAGTGAAACGAATTAAAGAAGTTTTTGTGTGTGTGTTGGGAAAGTGTGTATCT
Source organism: Leucophenga montana (assembly GCA_035044765.1). Lineage (NCBI taxonomy): Eukaryota > Metazoa > Arthropoda > Insecta > Diptera > Drosophilidae > Leucophenga > Leucophenga montana. The sequence goes on from JAWNNQ010001293.1 coordinate 85,832, forward strand.
TTCCAATGTACTAAATCTCATAGAAGGATAGAAGGCTGTGGATAGTTTCGTTTCCTATAATATAATTACAATTGCCAACTCTTCTCGACTTTCATACGTTGCTTCATTAAACAATTTCATTAAACAAATTTTCAGCCTCAAAAATTTAAGCTCTTCCACCACATATGACAGGGCCGTAGAAAGCAGATCCGGTAACGGGACTTAAAGACAATACGGGTTCCTATATTTGACTTGGAAAAAGCTTTTCAAAATAATTTGCACTTTGATTTTATTCTTTTTATTAAAAAATATACCGTGTTGTATGTCCATATAGGACCATCAGAGAATATTATCTAAGGTTCATATTTGGAACTAAGGTACACAATTTTTTAAATTCATACACACGAGGCTGCAGCGTTTTTGTTTTAAATGTATTTTGTGAAATAAATTCTTGTTCAAAGGATCTTTTTTATTTTCTTTTACAAGGTGTGTCGCAGAAGAAACAGGACTGAAAAAAACCACAAAAATGTAATATTTTGCAAAAGTGATTTTTATACCATTCACAAAGAGTGTGAAATGGTATTACTAGTTTGTCTGAAAATTTGTAACGCATTAAAGGAGGAATCTTAGACCCCATAAAGTATATATTCTTGATCACCTCGACAAGACGAGTCGATCTAGCCGTGTCCGTCTGTATGTTGTTGCGCATGTTTTGGGGACCAATTTTAATGGTATCTAGTTGAAACTTTGAACATACACTTCTTTTTATTTCAGTTTAATAGATTGACAAGATTGATTCACCACGCCCACTTTTTGGGGTAGCCCCCATACAAACCCACCGCCCTTTTTTGACTTTTTCTATGAAAAACTTTTTTATTGTAGTCAATATTAACTTAATAATTGCTATGGTAACTTTTGATGGACAGGTGTTTGACATAAACATTAATGGGTGGGACCCACCCACTATTTGAGGTAGCCCTCATACAAACCCACTGCCCAGTTTTGACTTATTGAAAACCTCTTTATTAAAGTCAATATTAGGTAGAAATGCAATGTACTGCCCACTTTTGTGTTTTTGTAAGAAAAACTTCTTTATTAAAGTCAATATTTGGTTGAAATGCGATACGGTGCCATTTTATAGACAGTCGCTCGACTAATGGGGGTGGTTCGCCCACTTTATGGGGTAGCCCCATACAAACCCACAGTGCAATTTTGAGTTTTTTATGAAAATATTCTTCATTTAATTCAATATTAGCTTGAAATTTGATTTGGTGGGTTTTAGTGGACAATTGCTTCACTTTTTGAGGTAGTCCCATATAAACACACAGCTCACTTTTATGCATTTGTATGGATAACGTCAATATCAATTTGAAATCCGATATGGCGGCATCTTACACATCTTCATCGCTTCATACACATCTACTTCGGTTCAACCTAAGTTAACGTTTTTTCTTGTTTTTTTTATTCAAAATAGTTTCCTTAGCGGTTTCCTTTCATCGGCAAATGAAGTTTTTCAAATAGTTAAAATTCACATGGAGCCAAATCATGCAGGTATGGTGAAGGATGTACCTTCCTAACGCATATACCTACCAATAGGTTGCGCCACCAGAAACAGCTATTTTTAAAAAGTCTTGTTTTTTTTGCGACAGACCTCGTAGACCCAATTTCTCCGTCAAAATGCGATGAATCGAATCTTTGGGAATATTTCATTCCATTTATATACAACGCAACGAAGATTTCCTGCTTATTTTGTATGAATTCACGCACTTTTTCAATGTTCTTTTCGATCACCACTGATTTTGGCCGGCTCGACTTTTCATCGTCACAGAGTTCTTCACGACCTGTACAATATGCCAGTGAAGGGTGTACCTTTCCAACGCATGTACCTACCAATAGGTGGTGCACCAGAAACAGCTATTTTTTAAAGGGGTGTCTCTTTTGCGACAGACCTTGTATACCCTGCACTGAAGTACCAAGGGTAGTCTAATTTTGTGCAGATTTGTGATAAGCAGAAGAAGGTGGAGCATAAAATATGTTTTGTCTTGATCAGAATCAATATCGAGTTGATATAGCTATGTCAGACTGTCCATCCGTCCATCGTACGTTTGAACAAATAGGAGACTATAAAATATATAACCTCCAAACTTTCACTATTATATTCTCCTGACATGTACGCAGATCAAGTTAAGAACAAATTTTGGATGCCTTGCTTCCAACACCCTCAATACATCTCTATTTCCTTAAAATTCACATGGTTTTCAAGGAAAACCAGCCTAAAGCTTTAAACGGCGCATCGTAGAGCCAATAGAGTATATATGCTCATTAACAGCTTATCGAGTCTAATGCGATCGGTTTATGTGGGAAAGTATTTTTTAGATATATGGCTAAAAGCCGGTATTTAAAATTTTTTGTTCTGAAGCTTCTGTATTCATAAGCCACGCACAGCTTTTGTAAGAGCTCCCATACAAACCACACGCCCACTTATGTGTTATTCTATCGCGCACTTATGTCTTATTCTATGAAAAACATCTTCCTTTAAGGCACATCAGCTTGAAATTTGATATGATGGCATTCTATTAAAGGCCGCTTTACATATGTACATGTACTAATTGGCCTATTCCGCTTCGATTTTGGGTAGTCCCCATGCGATCCCACCGTCCACTTATGTTTTCTTCTTATAGTTAATATCAACTTGAAATTTGACATGGTTGTTTTTTATGGACTGACACTACATATATATTTTAATGGTCTTGTTCCGCCTAAATTTATGGGTAGCGCCCAAAGAAATCCACTACTTTGCTACTATATGATTAAAAATTTAGTGTGAATGGTATCATGGCTTCGACTCAAACGATATTAACATTATTTCTTGTTTTTAAAATAAAAATTGTTTTGAAATTGGTCTACTCCACAGTATTTTAAATTTCAATAAAAAAGCTCCAGATCGGACGACTTTAGGAGCGTAGCCGTCATACAAAGTTGCCGTCCATTTTTTGTTTGGAACTTTATATTAATTATATACCATGTACTAGAGATGGGCCCAAACCTCCTTTTTGAGGCCCAACCCTGGAAAAAAGAGCAAGCCGCAAGAACATATTTTTAAAAAGTCCGGCACGAAAAAATCAAATTTTAAGAAACGTGTGAAATATACGAGTATATATTGAATTGATCATTGACATGTTATGGTCCCATGCTCACACGATTGTGAAAGAAAGAGCAATTGCTGACTCAACGAGCATTGCTGGTCCCAGAGATAGTCGTGTGTGTTCGGATTTGTATTCGTCACATCACATACATACGTACGTACATGTACTATGTATATATGCATGTTTGTTTATTTATTTTCTTTACATGCGCTGGTCGGTCGACGCTAACGCATTTTGTTTTCATTTCTTTAGCAAGAGTATGTATGTATGTATGCATTTAACAGGCTTTTTTGGACATTTATATAATTATTAGCATCAGCGACTGGAAATAATGATAATAATAATTCAATATTTAGTTAAAAAATCTTTATGGAATGATTTCTGGGAGAACAAATGGACCTTTAGTCAATATTTATATTTATTGAAATAAAAGCAATTATATTTATTTTTGATTTATGACCCCATTACAATTGTGATGTCCCCTCGTGGTGTTCCCTGGGTACCGATTAAACATATTGAATCGGAAGCGAGTTCGAGCGGCGACTTTGAATTTCATTATTCTAATAATATCCTGAGAGCATGGGACCTGTCGCAGAAGAAATTTGTAGTGTCGTTTTCGTATATAATTTGGTGTATCTATACGTTATATGGTTAGTGGTGCTATCTTTGTAAAAAATCATTACTGACTAGTTGCAACAGTCATTAAAGACTTCTGCTAGTCCTTTCCAACACGGTTTTGTTAGAGTCAATTGTATTTCATTACCACTACTGGATTATAAATAAGGGTTTTGTTTTTAATTGCATTGATCATATAGTTCATACTTGTATTCCGTTAGAACACAAAAAGTATTATGTATGGCCTTATATTTGTGTGTCATGTTATCTGACTTGTGTTTCATGCAACTGTCAAAATACCACATAAAAATATTTCTTCGTGGCCAAACGGGGCCCATGAAATTTGACAGCTACATTTTCAGTGTTAACCAGTGGCGGAATCGCATTTTCAACACTAGTCTAAAATAGATAAAACCTTGAAAATTTATCAATTTATAAAGCTAATAGAAAAAAATCAAACAAAAAAGCTGAAGAGAAAATGGGAAAAAGTCGTGTCATTTGGTGTCAGAAATGGTTGCTGTGACCAACAAGTGCAGAGAAAGATGTAAAACATGATTTTTACTTCCCGTATTTAAAAACACTGATTACTACTTTTGGCATCAATTCACACTCTGTTATCATAACCACTTGGAAATCTAACACTAAATAAAAACGGAGAAATAGTTCGATTTCAATGCTGCTGCTGAGCAGACGTGAGGAAGGATGTTCCATGTTAAAAATTGTGAAATTCAAAATCAAAATTATTTAAAATAAAATATGCCCTACACACACACAAACAAATTAAACACATATCAAAGATAATTATAAACTTTCTTAAATTATCTAGTAGGCCTATTTGCAAAACATTTAAATGATCATGTAGTCTCTCAACATACCTTGTGCTTATTCTACGTATTTCATCTTTTATGTATCCAATATTTAAATCTTTGTGAATTTGGTCATTAGCCACAAACCAGGGGGCGTCAACAATAAGTCTAAGCGTTTTGGACTGATATCGTTGAAGAATTTCAATATTTGATTGGCTTGCAGTTCCCCATAATTGGATAGCATATGTCCACACAGGCTTTAAAATAGCCTTGTAAAGCCGAACTTTGTTCTCCAAACTAAGCTTCGATTTTCTCCCAAGCAGCCAATACATTTTTTGTTTGTTTTTATGTTATGTTTCTTTGTCTTGCCTTTAATATGACTTTTCCAAGTTACTCTCCGATTTATATCGAGTAAAAGATAATTTGCGGAGTCACTATGAAGAATTTGTGAATTATTTAAAAATACTGACGGACAATCTCCTCAGAGCAAATGTGACATGTTTCGACTTCTCAGTATTAACCTTTATTTTCCATTTCTTAAGCCATCGCTCTATTTCAACTATTTCATTTTGACTATCTTGAGATACTTCTGCCGCAGTGTCTTTAGATGCAATTATAGCTGTATCATCAGCATAAGTGGCTACTTGAACATCACTGAGAACAGGAAGATCGGCAGTGAATATTGTGTAAAGGACAGGTCCCAAAACACTGCCCTGTGGAACACCAGCATGGATACTATATAGTTTCGATGTTTTTCCTTCCATTTGAACATAAAAGTGTCGATTGCGAATTCAATAAGAGGAAAAATGGAGCAGGAAGCAGTTTTTTTCATTTTATATAACATGTCTGGATGCCACACTCGGTCAAATGCTTCTTGTATATCAAGAAATACTGCCGCAGAATACAGTTTCTTCTCGAATCCACTTGTAATTATATGCACTATACGATGACATTGCTCTGGAGTCCCATGACCTCTCCTAAACCCAAACTGATGTTCCGGTATTATATTGTATTCATCCAAAATTGGTAACAATCTACTCATAAGTATTCTTTCGAATACTTTGGAGAATGTCACCAGCAAGCTAATAGGACGGTAGGACGATAGAATATTTTCAGGCTTGTTTGATTCCAGAAACTCTATTATTTCAGTATCTTCAGGCGCAAGATTTGAATTTGGTTGAAATGTTGAGTGTAAATGTTGTGCAAATGCCTCAACCTTAGCTTTGGCGGTTTTACACCATTCTCCATTATGATTACGTATAGCAACATTTCGTTTTGCAGGTCGTGTTAAATATTTGGTAGCTCTCCAAAGGCTGTATTCATAGTGTTTCGTGTTAGGATCCAGACTTTTGAAAAACTCTCCAGTTGCTTCATTTCTTACTTCGTGCAAGCGTTTTTTAAGTTGGAATGATGCTGTATTGTACCTAGTTTTATCTGCTGGACATCTACTTGTTTGCCAATTTTTCCGAAGCTTTCGCTTATTATAAGGTTCCTAAGCTCAGCTGATATAAAAAACAGTATTCGCTATAGAACTTTTGGCTGGTGCAGTACACAACAGACCTGCTTCATGTATAATGTTTGTAAATAATTCCACAGCCGTATCCACTTCTAAACCAGTTTTGAGAGATATATTAGTATTTAGTTTCGCATCTATCCAATCTTGAAATGTTAAAATGTCTGATGTGACAATTTTATATTTATTTGATAGTGCTGGAAGAGCAGTGCCATATGTAATTATAATTGGCGAATGGTCTGAACTTAGGTCATAGTTGTCCGAAATTTCCAGATGATGCCGTGGTATTCCAAAATAAACTGCAAAATCCAAAAGATCCGGTATTTTGCGGGGGTCTGATGGCCAATACGTTGGTTTTCCCGTAGACAGTGTTGAAAAATTATTGGTATTTATGCATTTATATAGCTCCTTTCCTTTGGGATTTGCTAACCTTGATCCCCACCAAGTGTGTTTGGCATTATAATCTCCACCAACAATAAATTTACAACCAAGTTTGAAAAAGTTACAGTAATCTTGTTCATTAAAACAAAATCGTGGTGGAAAATACACTGCACAAACTGTAATATCAAATGAAATGCATTCAACATTAATGCAAGCAGCCTGTATAGCATTTTCTTTAACTATTTCCATGATATTATATTTAAGCCCTAATTTAATTAATATTGCAGAGCCGCCATGAGATCTATTATCTGGATTATTTGCAACTATTAGATCATATCCATGAATTTTAAAGTGTGTCCTGTTTGTACAATGAGTTTCTGATACCAAGAGGATATCAATGTAATTAGATTTAAGGAAAAGTTTTACTTCTTCTGTGTGGTTGGAAAGCCCATTTGCATTCCATATAGCAATTTGAAGATCTACTTGCATATTTTTGATATTAACAGAGATATCATGTTGAGGAGGTTGTTTGTTAATTCAAACTGTTTGGCTAATAAACCTTCGATTCTTTGGAAAGGGTCTTCGTCATTTGAACTTCTGTTTTCTCGTAGCATTTGGTCTGTGCGAAGATGAAAAGCTATACTCCTGAGGTGGTTTGCTTGAATGCTGACGAGAAGAATGGCTATTAGGCTTCTGCCTTGCAACTAATTCTTGATAAATTTTGCATGCCTTGTAGCTGGCAGCGTGATCTTGTAAGCAGTTAACACATTTGGCAGGCAAATCCTTGTCTTTCTGACACTCTGAAGTAGGATGGCACATTGAACACTTAACGCATCTAAATGTTTTTGTACAATACGTCTTGTTATGTCCAAACTTTTGGCATCGAAAGCATTGTACAATGTCAGTTACTTTCCTGGGAGGCTCTACTTTAATTACTGCATTGCTTAGGTATTTCAGGTCATAAATTTCTGCATTGTTGTTGATCGGTTCCAGATCAATAAAGAATATGTTCAATGGATGCTTGGTAATACGACTCCTAACATTGCTTATATTCCTTACGCAATGACCTAACTCTTCAATTTTAGTTTTAATTGAGTCAATTGGTGTAGAAAAATGTAGATTTTTAACTACAACTCTAAATGAACGCTCTTGTTTTAACTGGTAAGTGTGAAACAAAACCGTATCTCTCTTAAGTGTTGTTATAAACTTTCTATAACTATCCACAAATTTAACCATAACGCGTATTTGACCGTTTCGTTGGTAAAATCTTCTTTCGAAAGTTTTGGTAATATAATTTATCATACCATTTATGTCATTAACATTAGCCAGTATTATTGGTGGAGGCTTCGGAGTAGTATTTCGCTCAGTTGATTCCTCTTTGTTTTTTCCTATTTTCGCTTCAGCATTTCCAGTTTCCTCTTTATCCTCCTGTCTCCACACTGCTATCAAGAATCTCGAATTCAGCAAAACGATTTGTGCTTTTAGATGTACTATGTGTTGGGTCTAACAGCAGTTTTTTCTTCGAAACGTTTGGCGAGCTGCAGATTGACCGTTTGTTTGATTTTGTTGTTTCAATTCTTTGCCAATCCATAGCTGCTTCAATACCGCCGCCGCTACTCATGATGATTTTTAGCACAGATACAGCAGGTGCTGGCGAACTGATAACGGAAGTTTGTTTTTATTTATGGTTTTTTTTTTGTTTTTTTGCAAAAGCAATAGTAAACGAAATAGAAAACGACACATTACACATCGTTTGATCGCAATGAATACGTCTTTACACTTTCACAGTCCGATTGTTACTCTTAAGAACGGTGGTGACAGAGGGAAAGTAGTCAAAAGCGATAAAACCAAAGTAACGGAAATAACAGCAAAAACAAAACAAGCGGAAAACAACTGAACAAAACACTAAAACAAAAGATGAAGAGACAATTGGTGACGCGATGTTAACTGACCTTGAAGCAGAAAGTAACGGACAGGAAAAGAATGCTAATGTGAAAAAGGTCGGTATACATTCACTTAAGTTATATCAGTACGATGGGCGCCAGGAACGGACGTATATAATCTAAATTGATAAAAGAATCGATCGATTTCAATCGATTTCAAGGGACCTAAAATTCCACTAGATTTTATATACACTAAAGTACATATAGAGCCATTTATTGCATTAAATCAATGTTATAGGTGCTTTAGATATGGTCACTTTGCTGAACACTTCAAAGAAAAATTTGCAAAATGCGGCAAGTGTTCGGTACCGCACGAACCACATTAAATTTGTGCTATACTTAAATGCTCAAATTGTGCTGAGGAGCATAATGCGACTTCTCGTAATTGCCCTGCAAGGGAGCGCGCATGGAAAATTCAAAAGATGATGACGCTAGAAAATTTATCAAAGAAAGAAGTTAAAACACGATTCCCACATCTCTTTAATAGATTTGCAGTGCTTGATACAGATAATATTGAAGATTTTCCCATTCCCTTGTGGCAAAAAAACAAAGCGCCGCAAATAAGAAACAATACTCGAGCGGCGTCAGAAGAAATACACAATGCTATGACTTATGCACATACAGTAAAAAATTATGAAAGCCGCATTAGAGAAATAGATAAAGCTAATGAATTCATGAAGCAATGGAAAAATACCATAGAGCAAGAATGTTTAAAATCAAGTGAAAAAATCACGAAAACTAATGAAAGCGTCAAAACAGTGGCGGATGAGCCATTGGAAAATTTGGTCCTAGAAATCTCAAAGTTCCTCTCACAAAGCAAATTGAAGAAAAAAGATGAATCATTTGTAACAATGATGCACTATATTAGATCAAAGATAAACGCAATGTGCGCCCAAAGAGACTGAAAGAATATTAACCAAAATTCAACATGATAATATTACAACTAAACATACAAAGTCTTACGAGCTACAACAACAAACATCTGTTGGAAATTTACATGAACAGTCATAATGTCGATTTTGCCATATTCGAAATCTGGATAAAAAAAAAAGTATTAAATTTAACTCTATTGATCTCAACAGTGATATTGAATTTTGTTGGAATTACAACACTTAATTTAAAGGAAAACATAAATATAATTAGTCCATACAGTGCGCACAGGACAAATTTAAGGGCATTCAGAAGAGCAATGGACGAAATACTGGCAGCTATAAACATACTACAAGGACTCATTATTATGGGTGGTGACTTAAACGTTAAATCAAACATGTGTTGGTGGGGGGGGGGGGGCTGTTAACGTAAACAACTGCAGGGGAGGAATATTGCAGAATTTTATACTGGATGCTGAACTTACATGTATAAACAGCAGAGAACCTACCATCATCAACACTCGAGGCCTCAACTATTCTTTAGACATAACACTTGCAAACATAGTAAATGTTAAATGGAAGATACAACGGACGAAGATAACAAATAGTAATCATATGCCAATAATAATAGAATTGGGCAGCGGCTTTGCACCCAAGATCCGTAAAAAAACTGTTTACCAAAAACACCATAAATATTAATCCAGATAACAAATATAAACCAAAGAAATGATGGACAGCTGAAATAGAAAAACTCTTTAGACTGCGAAATAACAAAGGTTACGTTTTTACCATACAAAAACCATTGAAGAGGCAAGAAAAGCAAGTGAAACAGCAAAAAATCTCAACCGAGCAATTGATAAATCAAAAAAAGACAATTTCAATCAATTGTTAGACGAAATGTCTACTTCAAGTTCAATGAAGGAAATATGGAAGACAATAAATCAAAAAATATAAAATGACCAAGAAGGTTAAAAACTCTTGGTCAGATCAGCAAAATAAAGATTTCATGGACCAGATTACCAACATACCAAACACGGCAAATTGCGGGAGTCGCTGTACCAGATGATTGGCGGCGATTCCTTTTGAGTTTGCTGATTTTTTGGAATTCCAAAATACAAAGAATTTAAAGTCGGCGAAGTGATTTGATAACATGACATACAAAATAGTAGCAAGGATGAGTTATATACAGAAAAGACAATTGTTCAGGATACTTAATAACAAATGGATAGAAGGTGAAATACAAGCTGAATGGAGAAAAATAAAAATTGTACCAACACCAAAGAAAGACAAATTTATAATAAAATTAAGAATGGATCTACATATAGCGAACAGGGACCTTTTGCCAGCACGTTCTTGCGCATTTAGAAAAAATCAATCAACGGCATTATAAAGGCTAATAATTCAACAGTTAGTCAAGTTGATTATGCCATAACATCGGTAAATATAACATGTATATTTTTAAATATTCTCAGTGGTTGTCGATTTGGAATCCATCCTAGGAAGGCGATGAATTTATACAAAGCAGTTGCACGGTCTAAATAGGCATTTGCCTGTTCATCACTCGCAAACATTTCAGTAACTGCACTGAAAAAATTGAAAATCAGCACGAACTGCCATTTGCGACGAATATTAGGTTTAATAAAATCCACTCCAATCAAATTACTGTATCAACTAGCTGCCGAACTTCCACCAGAACTGCATTTAAAATTTGCAACTGCCAAAGAATTGGTCAAGGTATTTGCCTTTGATCTACCGGTGGCTGGGGGTACCAAGAGTTAAAGTAGTTTTGGGGGCATTAGAAGAGTATATGCTGCAGACTTTTTCAAAGGGGCTGCAAAAAAAAAAAAACGAGAAGCAACTAGAGATATAATTCAAAGTATATATAGAGAAAAATAACGTTTCTTGAGGTTGAAGGAATGGCGGTGATTTTCACAGATGGATCTGTCACGAATAGGTTGCATTTCTTCACAATAGGTACGGGAGGTCAGGTAGTTTTTTTACGAACAACAGGATATCGTCAATGACCGCTAAGCTACTGGCCATCAAAAAAGCAATAGATTATGCAATACAGCAAAAAAATCATGAAAATAGCTATATTAACTGATAGCATGTGCATCGTACAAATACTTGAGGACAAATATGCAAATAGTTATATCGCACATAACATAAAAGCTAAGACAGCAGACACCGCATTCATTATCAAGGTTGAAATACACTATATACCTGGACATTCTGAAATTTATCAGAACGACATAGATGATGAAATGGCTTCATCAGCTGTGGTCAATGGAGAATTCATATAATTGGGTTGGAGCATCAAAGACGCAACGGCTCATATTTACAAAAAAAAAAAAAACAACAATGGGAACAACAATATCAGGAATCCATCTCTCAACGTAATCATGATTATTCGAATATATTTATGGCCACGATCAATAAACCCTGGTTCAACAATAAAAAGTGTTCTTTTAATAGATTGGAAGTAAAACAAATAAACAGATCAGGATTCTCATTTGACAAACACACTTTAGCGAAAATGAATATAACAAACATTAATCTATGTTCAACATGCAACCCTGTAGATGACGCATCACATATTATATTCAGCTTTTCACTATATAGAACTCATCGATTGCAGTTTCCAACACTGCTAAAATACAATAAATTAGTAGAATTTTTTCACATGAAAAAATTGAAGCATATAAACAATTAACTAAATTTTTACATAAAATAAAAATTAATCTATAACACTATACAAGCTAAAAAGTACAGATACACATTGGCGATGGCAATATAGCTTTTATAAGCTGGCCAAATAATTCTCAAACAAGAGTAACATAAAATCACAAAAAAAGAAAAAACAAGAAAAAAAGTTAACTTCGGTTGAACCGAAGCTCTGATACCATTCACACGAAACTTTAAATAGTATTGTAATACATAAAAGTGGTGGTTTAAATAGGGGCTACCACAAAAAGTGGGTGGTACACGCTCACTAGTAGATGTGTATGAAGCGATGTAGTAGATGTGTAAGATGCCGCCATATCGAATTTCAAGTTGATATTGACGTTTATGTGCGACGACCTCAAAAAGTGGGCGGGACACGCCCTTTTGTATATGTATATGAAGCGGTTGTCCATTAAAATCCACAAAATCAAATTTCAAGCTAATATTGATCTAAATGAAAGATTTTTTCATAAAAAACACAAAATTGCACGGTGGGTTTGTATGGTTGCTACCTCAAAAAGTGGGCGGGCCACGCCCAATTGTCTATGTTTGTTTAGCGGCTGTCGCTGAAAAGGCACCATGTCGCATTTCAACCTAATATTGACTTTAATAAAAAAGTTTTTCTCACAAAAAGTCAAAAGTGGACCATAGGTTTGTAAAAGAGCTACCCCAAATAGTGGGCGGGCCACGCCCGTTAGTTTTCTTACAAAAAGTCAAATGTGGGCAGTATGTTTGTATGGGAGCTACCCTAAATAGGGAGCTATACTAAATCAATTATTAAGTTGATATTGACTACAATAAAAATGTTTTTCATACAAATAGTCGAAAGAGGGCGGTGAGTTTGTAACTACCCCAAAAAGTGGGCGTGGCGGGTCAATCTTGACACTCTATTAAACTGGAATAAAATGAAGTATACGTGCAAAATTTCAACTGGATAGCATAAAAATTGGTCCCCAAAAAATGGGCAACAACATACAGACTGACAGACAGACGGACATGGCTAGATCGACTCGTCTCGTCGAGCGGATCAAGAATATACTTTATGGGGTCTACGATGGCTCCTTTAATGCGTTACAAGCTTTCAGACAAACTGATAATACCATTTCACACTAAGTGTGAATGGTATAAAAAAACGGAGCAATTTCCTCGCGCGATAATGCCGACGAGATACATTTTTTCAAGGTTACATGAGGTGGCGCGACTATCGTAGCAATATGACATCTAAATAAAAGACCGTGTGGCCAGGCACACAATTGTTTGTATAAAACTATTGTTTGGTCCAATATTGTTCAGCATTGTTATTAATGATATTCCTGTGTCTATTAAACATGCCTATACACTAATGTATGCAAATGATGTTAAATTTTGATTGTCATACTCATGTTTCACAACACAGTTCATTGCAGGATGATTTGAACACAATACATATGTATGTATATGGTGTCGTTTAAATTTTCTTAGGCTGACGTCATTGTGCGATTCGTTAAGCTATAATATTTCGCGCTATAATCAATGACAGAAGATGTCAGAATGGAAGCAATTTCCTAAAATATTATGTTATATAATAAAGCAATATTGCACAAACAACAACTAAATCATGTAAATAAGAAACGAGAACAAGAGAGCAAAAGCAATGACAAGCGACAAATCAATTTCGAAACTGCTTCCTCGCTTTGATATCACTATATTGATTGAACTCGCTTTCCGTTTCTATTCCACTCTGACACATTTTGAGCGATCTCATAAGACAGTACAAGCAATGGTTTACAGCGCGATGTAGCGCCGTATAATCGTATTGCTTCTAGCGCACACTCTGTCGTCAGCCTTAATATATTTTTCTCAAAATGCCATTTAAAGTGATATATTTTTAAATTAAAATTACCCTCGGTAGAGAGATTTTTTTTTAATGATCTATGTATTCTTATGGAACCTAAGCTTATTTATAACAATTACATTGACTCAACAGTGAATAAAGCAAAAAGTGTTCTTCGCTTTGTTAAGGAATTTAATAACCCTTATACTACCTTTAAACTCCTCTATTATTCTCTTGTTTGTCCAATTTAATAAAAAAAAAAAAAATTTTATTTTTCTTTTAGAATTAGGCAGCATGGATAATCAGAAGTTCGATAATATACGGTCACCGTCACCTCAAAATGTTCATAAATGTTGTAATGATCTATCTTTACTTAGAGAAGAACTCAAGTTTAAAGATGTGACTTCATTGCACGACTTACGTGCTACTTCCCAGTCTAACTCAGAATACCTTACTGAGTCTCGAGATGGAAATTACATAAGTTCTCAAAACACAACAGAAATAGAGAGTCGTATCCCTTTTGATTCCAATAATGTGCTCAATTTACCGAACTATTATAATACATCTTTTGACAAACAAATTTTTGGAAATGAATCAACTTTTCAGACTAAGCTAGGCGACTGCGTTGCACTAAAAAGAAAGAACCCTATTGTGCAAGATGATATTGTTAAGCCGAAAAAGCCATTATGTCTTCCTAGTGATGATAAGAAACTCAACAATCTAAGAAAAAATATTCGAGATGTGATGAATGAAACCCAATTGGATACTAATACCCTTGAAGCTCAAAGAGAAGAATCTGAGCGTTTAGCTCGGGTAGCTGGACAACAAAAGTCAATGCGAGAAAACCAAAAACAGCTTTCTGTTAATAAGCATGTTCGCATCCAACAAAGATTTGTTCCCTCATTTGAAGAACTTAAATCAACTGATAGAGAGTTGCCCAAGACTACTGCAACAGATTTGCCCAACACAACTTCCACAGTAGAAGTACATATTAATGCAAATGACACAAAAAAAGTCATCGACGGAAACTCCCAAGCAATCAGCCCGAAATCGTTTGAATCCAATGTTTCTGATTCCTTGATCCTTGATTTTGAAAATAATTTGGCTAAGGAAGTAAATACTGACAACCTGCCTATAACAAATGATGTTGTGACAATAGATGATAGTTCTTCCGACGATGATTGCATTATGCTTTCAGAAGAGGATGAAATCGATGAATCTGGTGACACAAGTAATAGTGGTATGCATGTTAACGATAGCTACAATATACCAGATGATTTCGGGCGTGTCGTCGTCAATATCGGTCATCCTGAAGGGGAAGAAAGTGTATATCTTGCGCCCCAGATAGCTGATATAATTAAGCCACATCAGATAGGAGGAGTTCGATTTTTATATGACAATATAATTGAGTCAACAAAGCGTTTCAAAAAATCAAGTGGATTTGGGTGTATATTGGCTCATTCAATGGGTTTGGGAAAAACTCTTCAAGTTATTTCGTTTTGTGATATATTTTTACGCCACACATCTGCAAGGAATGTTTTATGTGTAATGCCGATCAACACGCTACAAAACTGGATGTCCGAGTTTAATATGTGGATCCCACGCATATCTACCAATGATAGCGTAAGACCTCGAAATTTCGATATATTTATTCTTAACGATCAACAGAAAACATTAAATGCCAGAGCAAAAGTAATAATGAGTTGGGCTCAAGAAGGCGGCGTTCTTCTAATCGGTTACGAGTTGTTTCGACTGTTAGCACTAAAGCTTATTCCTGCTCGTAAAAAGAAAAATAGTAAAAGTTTTAATAACGGAGTAGACACAAACACAGAATTAATAGATAGTATCCATCAGGCTTTGGTTAAACCAGGACCAGATTTGGTGATCTGCGACGAAGGTCATCGAATCAAAAATTCACACGCTGGAATATCACAAGCTCTTAAGCAAATAAAAACAAGACGTCGCATTGTGCTGACTGGATATCCGTTGCAAAACAATCTTCTCGAGTACTGGTGCATGGTTGATTTCGTACGACCAAACTATTTAGGAACCAGAACAGAGTTTTGCAACATGTTTGAGAGACCAATACAGAACGGGCAATGTGTTGATTCCACTCCGGATGATATTAAACTTATGAGGTACAGAGCACATGTTCTGCATTCGCTGCTTGTTGGATTTGTGCAGCGTCGGTCGCATGAAGTATTACAAGAAACATTACCCGGGAAGTTGGAATATGTTATTCTTGTACGAATGACTCAATTTCAGCGGAAACTTTATGATACATTTATGACCGATGTTGTAAGAAAGAAAACGTTTCCTAATCCTCTTAAAGCTTTTGCGATTTGTTGCAAAATATGGAATCATCCTGATGTATTGTATAACTTTCTTAAAAAGTGTGAGACTGATTTAGATCTAGAAATTGACGAAGATCCTCCGAAAAATACAAACGTTTTTAGTACAACTACTGACTCGAATCAACACATAATAAACTCTTCTACATCATCCAATGGAGATGCTGAAAAAAAGAAATGCTTGAGTTCAATTGTTGAATCAACTGAATCAGACGTTGCCACTGCATCCATGGAAAAGAGAAGCGTTACTCAAGAAAATAAAGACATACCGGAACAACAACATGCCGACAGTTCGTCTAAATGTAGCAATGAATCATCGTCAAACGTTCAAACACTTATGGTAACTAAGTTCGGCGAGTCGAATAAAAAGTAAGTATTCTTATTATCTGTATATATATTTTTTCAAAGGCGTTTAATTTTGTCAGAACACCATATCTCTTTTAATCAGGGAAGAAAACCGAAATGAATTTCGATTTTGATTCCGGTTTCGATACGTACTGAAACGTGTGTTTCGGTATAAGGTTCTGTACCGGTCCCAATTTATTTCGGTATTCGGCTTTGGAACGGTTCTTGGATTTTAGCTTCTATGTACCGGAACGGTACCGATACCGGTCAATATTAAAATTAATTTATTAAATGCGTGTGAAGTGTATTGAAGCTTCGGTTCTACCGAAGCTAACATTTTTTCTTGTTTAATTGTAATTACATTTTAAAATGGCATTTAAGGTTTTGCCATCTTCTCATTCCTAAGCGGATTCATAAAAAACTTGACGCCAGAAAAACAACTTTTGACAATTCGAATAGTTCTGTAAAATTTTTTAACCACCATTTCAGTAGATTTCCTTTTTTGTTTAATAGTTTTAGTCGAGCTAATTGAAACTAATTTTATATATTACATTCCTTTTTGTATCTTCGCGATTATTTTTAAACATAGCCATGTATGCATATAGTTCTCCAGTTCCAGATAAATTACTTGAGCTAGCACTACTTTCTTCAAGTAGTTGCACTTTTCCAGCAACGGATAAAACTCTGCTATGCAAATACTTTCCTGTTCAGTAGTCAGCTATACCTTTTATCGGAGTTCTAAAAATATGGCACATAAAAATGTATTTTTCTCGAATAGAGTTGACGTTTTCCTAATTCAGTGTCTAAAAGTTTAGCTAAAGCAGTAGCTTGTTTTTACCAATTTTCAAATTTTGTGCGAAAAAATTGACAAAAACTAACTGCTCTCTTTGAAGTTTTAGTCGTTACAATTTTAGCTGGTTCGAGAACGCCAACAATTTTATGAATTGATTCCCAGACTTTTCTTCTTCAGTATTAGCTACCGCAAAGTTGGCGCAGAAGTCATACACGTACTTCTCCAGCAGATACTGCAGCATTCTATAGGTCGAGCTCCAACGAGAAGAACAATGAATTGCTGCCTTTATTAACATCTTAAATACTATTAGGTATTCGGTGTGCGAAGTTTTTTTACTTGGACTCTCACAGCTAAAATTGTTTTTGAAAAACAGTAAATATTGCCCCACTACGCGTATTGTTATTATATGGAATCAGCTGTTTTTTGGTTTCCTTTGAACAGTATGCACAATACACTGCATAAGTAAACATTTTTCTTAGAAAAAAAAAAATAAATAAATAAAAGTGAGAACGTAAATTATTCCCGAATAAATGTTTTGGTTCCGGTACGGTTCTTCGATTTTATTTTATTTCGGTAGAAGATTACGGTTTTAAAAAAAATATAATATTGGTTCCGATTCTCAATTTGAATTAGGTAATTTCAGTTAACGGTTCCGGTTTTATTCCCTGCCCCTAATACTTTATCATAACCAATGATATTTTGGAGGTTAATTTCACCACTAATGACTAAAAATAAAGATTCACTGGATAAATGGGTGCGGTCACGCTCTTTCTTAGAGTATACTCAAATTCGTTATATTAGCTACTAGAGATGGGCTCAGGATAGAAAATTTGGACCGTTTCCGCCCGTCCCAAAGACTTTCAAATCGTGGGTCGCGAATCCCGACCGAATTTTTTTACATTATTTTTTTTATGAGTTATTTTTAATAAATATATGTTTGTTACAAGTAGTAAAAATTAGGAGTATCAGCAATTCAGTTGTCAAGATATTTAATTAATTATTAATCTAAACATATTTAAACTATTGTAATCCAATTATCTAAATACTATTATTATTAAATAATAGGTTTCTCCCCATAATAAAAATAATAATATAGGAGTTTCACGGCCTCTAAATCAACGCTGTCCAGCCCTGGGGGGACGAACATCTTTGTGTTTTCGACCACATTAGAAGGAACACATGCCGAAGTCGGCTGCTTGATGCTAAAGAGAATCATACATTTTAATAATTTACGTTGTACAACTGAACTGTACAAATTATGGCCCAAAAATGATTCACACTTTGTGTGCTCTCTTTTTGGACAGCCCAAGCCTAAGGGTCGACCAGAAAGAAAGCGGCAATAATTGAGAAATTTATTTGCAATTAATTAATGCACAGTTATAAAAGAAATTTTTGTTGGTGTTGCACTTGTTTCTCTTTTTTTAACCGACTTCAAAAAAGGCGGAGGTTTCTCAATTCGATCGTATATATTTTTTTTGATGTGTGTTTGCGGATAACTTCGTCGTTTATGAATCGATTTTTTGATGGAAAGGAGATATCCCATGATGATGACATCCCAGAGAATTTGAGGGGAACCTTCAAAAATCGTAGTGGCGACTAGTGCGTTTGTTAATTTTTTCATTTTCTGTCTCAAGTAGCCGTCGTTTCCTCATCCGAGAAGCATCCTTATAAGGTCTACCCATCACTAAAAATCGTAAAAGAAAATAAATAAAAAAAAAAAAAAACGACTTCAAACAGAAAACTAAAATGTAAAAAAAATAAATTTACTTAGCAAAAGTAATTCGTATTTTGATTAAATAAGTATTTTATAATTTTAAAGTCGGTGATAGTAAGGTTGTTGTAGTATTTACTTAGCACCGACTTCAAAATTATAAAATACTTATTTAATCATTTCTGATTAACTAAATCAAAATACGAATTACTTTTGCTAAGTAAATTTATTTTTTTTACTTTTTAGTTTCCTGTTTGAAGTCGGTTTTTTTTTTGTTAAAAATTATGTTTTATATAATTGCATGACTCCTCTTTTCAAATTTTACCACCAAGTACACTATCAGAAGCACATCCAACTGATGCTCGTCAACATGTTTGTAAGTGCGTCCACAACAGTTTCGAGCCTAATGTCAAGCTTCTTGACCGACATGCTCTATAATATGAATCGCACTTTAGAGTACGACAGAGATAGAGAATATTTGTTTTCTCCATCTGAAACCAAAGAAACCGAAAGAAACAAAAAAGTTAGCAGCTATTTTTAAATTATTCGACCGTTAAAGTGAATAAAATAAGAATATGGACAACTCATATTCCTCTTTCAGTAGTGTGTGTATATAACCGCGCTAAACCAAAACAATACTTCAACTGTCGCTTCTTTCATTGCCGTCGCCCACTTTGTTGTTTTTTTTTTTTAGCAAATTGACAGAGCTCAGAGAGAGAGAGAGAGAGAGAGAGAGAGTATTTGTGATTGGCCGAGGGCTTTACCTGGTTTTTACCTACCTTAGACGCAATACGAAAAAAAATTACATTCGTTCCTGCTTCTTATAAACTTAAAAAAAAAATATGAGATGTACTTGCCTATTTAAATATGTAATATTATAAACTAACGGGTGATTCATATAGAGTTTTTTTTTTGGAATGGATGTCGGAACTTTATTATGACCCGAAAGAACTAATTCTAGCATTTACTTTTTAAAGATAATTTCATGTAAAAGTTGGCCGGGACTACGCTGTAGGTTGTCTATTCGATAACTCTTTCCAGCATGGGTATCCGGTATCTCGCCAATTAACGCGAGTAATGTTGGCTTCCAAGTCTTGAATCGTAGCTAGTTTATCGACGAAGATTTTTGATTTCATAAAGAAAAAATCCAAAGGTGTGATATCACATTATCTATGCGGCCAGTTGACAGATCGGAAACGAGAAATTAGGTGATCGCGAAAATGATTTCTCGATAAACCATTATTTCGCTCGCTGTGTGTGCCTTACCACCGTCTAACTGAAACCAAATGTCGCCGACGTCAAATGCTACAATGTTTATTGACGTATCCATTGATCTAGAAATGTGCCTCATCACTGGACAAAATTCGGCGCAAAAACTGCTGATCTTCATTCAGGTGTAGAGCGTAAATTGAACTCTGGCGGCTTCAATTCTTGAAAAAGTTTGTAAGCCTTTAAACCAAGATACTGGCGTAAAGTTCGCCAAGTTGTATACGAGATGCCAAGATGCTGAGCACTGCGACGAATCGATTTGTCATGGTCTTCTGCCACAGTTTCCACTACAGCAGCAATATTCACACTACTGGATGTGGTATATTCGGTCGTGTATAATGCAATAACGTACAATGAGACTCAAGTTTGCGGTAGGTATTGTTAAACAATGCTGAATAAAAGTAAAATGACAGTATGACACCAGTCACGCGTGATCTGTGAAACAAAACGAACAAAAAAACAAATGAAAAAAAGCTTCTAATTTGCTTGTGTGTACGTACAAAACTACTATTTGTTATTGTAAAAATATTTTATTCTTAACTCAAGATCCATTTCGGACCTTCGACCGAAATTTCGGGACCGGCGGGAATTTCGGGATAGTCGAGAAATCCCGTAGATTTTAAAAGTTTCACGATCCCGCCTGATTCCGATTCAGTTTCATTTGTTTGCGTATTCTGAAATCGTGTAACTTAAATTTTTGTTTTAACTTTATAAGTTAGGTTTTACTGACTCTCCATATATTTTCTCGTTCATGGTGGTTTACCTCCGTTCCTGTTCTCTCTGCACTCACCGATCGTCTGTACTAAATCTACTGTACACTACTCGTTGCTTCAAATTCAGCCGTTTTTCGTTTGTTTACGTTTTGGTTTTCAACTAATTAAATTTAATATGATTATTTGCCGATCATCAGAATTCACCAACAAGGAGCTGTACGATAGTGAGAACTACCGTTTTGTTGACTGTTGGCTGATTACCAATACTGCGCACATTAAATGTGCCGGCATTAGTGGCTATATTCTCTATTATTAACTTCTTAAATAGTATTAGGTATTCGGTCTGCGAAGCTTTTTTACAAAGACCTCACAGCTAAAATTGCTTTTTGTCATATTGTCATTATAATAGTAAGCTGTAAATTGGTATAAACCTTTGTTTTGGCGTTGTTTGATCGCGAAAATCGGTTGTTCGCGAATATCTCGCTTCCTATACCTTAAATGAGATTTGCACCTATTATAAAAGTTGTAGAGTATAAAATATAAACTTTTGTTTCAATTTTTTTTTTTATACGATTAACCGTAAAGCGTAAAGAGTGCGCAGCGCACAGTCATATATGGCTTAATGTAAATTCAAGCCTGAGTTACGGTTAATCGTATGTTGTATAAAGGTTATTTTTTACTAAAAAAATATTATAATTATTAAATGGTTATTATTTATGTACTAATTATTAATTATTTATATTTAATTAAAATAAGTAACTTAATTATTTATATTTAATTATTTATTATTTAATTAATTATTATTTATATTTAATTCCTTATTTATAACTATTTTATATTCTTCATCGTCTTCTTGCGGTTGCTCGAGAATGTTTAAGTCATTATCATCATCCTCGTTGTCGGTGATATTCGTCTCAAAATCTTCCAGAATTTCGGGATCATATGCATTTTCTTCATCGAGATTATTTAGATATGATGAAGCGTTAAGGCAAGCTTGTCCATTGCACTGGCTACAAGCTAAAGAACATAATCCCGATTTCCTACATCCGCAGCGCGAACCACAACCATTTTTGCAGTTGCAAAATATTGCACTGAGCAGTTCAGCTGGTGCTGGGGGAAATATTGTTCTTATCGGTTCCAGGAGTTCATTTTGCAGCATCCAGACCAATTCTTGAGGTTCTAAATCGTTCCTTAACCACATTCGAATCTGGTAGTAGACACGATTGATATGTTGATGAGCCGCTACACTTGTTGGTGGAAGTGTTGATAATTGTACAGTTCTTTTGTTGAAATACTTCCACCAGTTTATCCAAATCGGTAATGTTCTCCAATGTTCTAGTAACAGTTTTTTTCCCTTTTTAAACAGTGCAGAAGTTGTGTCACAGCCACTAAATTCGTGTAAAAATAAGATGTGTTTTTTAGAACGAGGATATTGATCAGCGCATTTAGAAGAATATATTTGTATTTTAACATTGCCTTTGCCAACTTTTTAAAGAATATTTCCTGTTGATGTGATTGAGTACGTCCAATTAAAATACCGAGCAAATCAATATCTAATGTACAATTTTCGACACTCGGAATGCAATTGTCGATAGTATGACGCATTGATAGATAGACGAAGTTTTCATATATCTTCAGAAGCCGGAGAGGACTCCCGTAACAGTTAGGAGAGTCTGGCTGAAAAGGCTTCGGCGTTCTGTTGTGATTGCAGCTTACCGACGTCTAGTTTTCGTTGAGTGTTCGAACGTGCGGAATGCACCATGCTGAGCTTGGTTGCGTGTCTTTTGATCGAGCTGCGCCAAGTAGCCTTGTGCATGTCTCGGTGTGGAAATCTGGTGCTACTGATTACCATGTTCCGACCTGCAGCGAAATCGATTAGCCTCTCTCCATTGCTGGAGGTAGCGTAGGCTCAATTTTCCGACTGTTGGGCCAAAGATTCCTTCCTTTCCAAATTTGGTATGAAATCGCCAGGCACGATTATTACATCGTGATTGGAGCAGCGCTCGTATTGTTCCTGTATTGCGGTGATGTCAGTCTTAAATTTGTCGGGGACATAAACCAGCTGGATATCTGCACCAGCCCTGTGGAGGGACAGGACATTCCAGGTGCATATCCTTAAATCGTTTGCGGGGGTCGTCGTCATTGGGGGATTTTATCCGAGGCTTCCTTTGTGTCTGGTACTTTTTTTTTTTTGCGGTGGCGGGAACCAAACCCAGCGCACCAACCCCCAATTAAAGCGAGTGGTTGCTTTCTCACAATTTGCTCACCACGGAGATTCCGTGGATTACCCAGGGGATAAGTGTCCTAGCGGACGTTTGTGAGCTGCTTGAGCCGTTTGCAAAAGAATCGTAATTTTTCCGCTCCCAAGAGAAACGCCAAAGAACTTTCCACTTCTGCAAACGACCCCATCCCTCTAGCTGTCGGATACTAGACAAAATTCTAAAAGTGGTAATGGAGGGTCAAGCCGATACCGGTCACGTATTTGAAACTCGCAATGCGCAATAGGATAAATATTACCAAATTGGGTAAATGTTGTAAATCCAGATCATTCTGATCTTACGTCGATTCTCACTGACCAAGTCACATGGACTACTGTTACTGACATATTGAAGGTGTCTAACATTATGATAGATCGCAAGAATATTGTAATTAATCTCATCTTACAGTATCCCATAGTAAGCAAGCTGTGCAAGAAAGTAACAGTCTTCCCAGTCGCCCACAACGGTAAGGTTCTGCAGCTCCAGGACAACTTGGTGCCTGGTTGCGATAGTCGAATGTTGGCCGTAACAAACTGCTCACAAACGGCAACAGCCACGTTCTGCAGGCAACCCGAGGGCAGTACTTGCGCACAAGATATCCACTCTGGGGGCACAGCTCATTGTCAGACACAACCAAGCCACCTAGACCCCGTCACTGTGGTTGATGACGGCATCATCATCGTGAACGATCGCAGTAACGCACAGACAGACAAATCTTTTGCTTTAACTGTTTTCTACTGATCGCTGGCCTCCCTTTTCACATCAGAAAATACAATATTTTCAAGCTCGCCATTATCGAGCAAGTGTTTTAACACTTTTGCTCTTGCACCTTGTGCAGGTGTTAAATCTTGAACTTTTTGTATTTTGTAGGGCTTCTATCGTAGTTCATTTTTAAATATGTGTTCCATGCATCGTGAAGAGGAATTGAGTTTTTTTGCTAATTGAACTGCGCTTTGTCATGGATTACGTTGAATTGTGGTCCTCACATTTCTAACCATTGCAGCCATTGTTGTTGTTTTTTATGTCCACCTCTATGGCGTTTTTTGGTTCCGATACACAAATATTTTGTTCACAGGTAAATGACGTAGCTCAATAACAACGGCTGTTTGCGATTTTCAATCCAAATATAAAGCAATATCAGTGTTTTGTTCGAATTCCATTTTGATAACTTTTTTTAACTGCGACGATATGCTTCCGTAGGATTGTAAACAACATAACAGACTGACGCTTGACCAAACAAGAGCGTTGTCATTAGTTGTTGGTAGCACTTCAAGCGCCGACCACTGTATATACTTTATGGAATCTCTGATGTTTCCGTTAAGGCGTTGCAAACATTGTGACTATATTATAATAATATTCACACTCTGTAACAAGAGTATTAAGTAAATTTAAAAAAAAAAACATACATATATAACAGATATTTTTTCTTTTTTTTAGGTGTGTTGCTAATTATTATACGGTAGGAGATGAAAATTTTGAATCATATGGGGTCGATCATAAGGTGAACAGTTTTTGGCTGGATACCGCTATTCCTAGCAAACCGAGTTACATTGCAACAATGGTTCCACAAACGAACTCTACAAATGGCTTGGAAAATGCAACAGGTTCCTCGGAAATAGTTGATTTAGATACAAACGAAATTAAAACTATAGAATCGGATCTTCGCGCAGTACATGTTAAGCAAAACGGTTCTACACAAAGGACTCGTGAATCCGAAAGCTTTGACAGTCGTACAATCTCTTCTAATTTGTCAAAGGAAACATCGACAT
Source organism: Leucophenga montana (assembly GCA_035044765.1). Taxonomy (NCBI): domain Eukaryota; kingdom Metazoa; phylum Arthropoda; class Insecta; order Diptera; family Drosophilidae; genus Leucophenga; species Leucophenga montana. Next base: position 110,830 of record JAWNNQ010001293.1, read on the forward strand.
CTTCCTGTGATTTAAATAAAAAAGTGTTAAAAACGAAAAGATTCGACGAATTCTCTTGTACATGGGCTTTTGACTTAATGAAAAATTATGAACCGGATATAATTTCTAATTCACCAAAAATGGAAATATTTTTTTGCATTTTAAGAGAAAGTATTTTTTTGGGAGACCGACTTTTGCTATTTAGCCAAAGTCTTCTCACTCTTAATCTCATTGAAGGATTCCTGAAATTAACTTGCGTGCCAGGCAGCAAATCTTTCTGGACCCGCAACATATCGTATTTTCGTAAGTATATTTAATTATTTATTTTGAAAACAAACCTGATTCTTGTTTTTATGCAAATTCAACCTGTTAACTAATCGCTGATAAAAATAATAAACGCAAACAGACGTAAATTGTTCTATCGACTCATTTTTATATCGTGTACCTAAAGCGTTGAAGGGTATATTAAGTTTGTGAAACACACAATTTTTCGTTTTTTATAGTCGTCATAATTTTTTTTTCTCAACAAAATCATTCTTTAGTTTGTAGATTCACCATTCAAAAAAGAGTTCTGAATATCGTGCTTTTGTTGATTCTCAATTTCTACTTTAAGCCCTCGTTAATTAATTAAAAAATTACTCTAAAAAGTGTAACCGAAAGTTATTATAGTTTATAGTTGAAATTTGTACTTAGGTGTAATTGATGCAATTGCAACATTTTTTGACGATACAGTCATTATGGCATCAATGCAACTGCAAAAAGGTCTAGACAAAGTTTCTTTGTGGCTTCAAAAGTGGAGAGTAAATGTTAACCCCGCCAAATCAGTACAAGTAACATTTACGGAGCGAGTGCCCCCTGTCATGCTTAATAATATGCAATTACCACAAGAGCAAAGTGCCAAATATTTAGATCTACACCTGGATAGAAGCTTAACTTGGCAGAAACATTTATTCTCCAAGCGTGCATAACTTGGACTGAAGTTAACAAAACTAAACTGGTCACTGGGACGTAACTCTCAGCTTTTGTTACAAAACAAACTTTTAATTTATTGAACAATTCTGAAACCGGTTTGGACATTCGGAATACAACTGTGGGGTTCAGGATCGCAGTCAAATGTTTCTATTATGCAGGGATTTCAAAACAAAGTGCTGCGCCTTATCACAAGTGCACCATGGTATGTCACAAACGATAGGCTACACCACGATTTAAGGGTACTTACTGTGAATCAAGAACTGTCTAGCGAATGTATGTATGTATGTATGTATGTATGTATGTATGTATGTATGTATGTATGTATGTATGTATGTATGTATGTATGTATGTATGTATGTATGTATGTATGTATAAATGTATGTATGTATGTATGTATGTATGTATGTATGTATGTATGTATGTATGTATGTATGTATGTATGTATGTATGTATGTATGTATGTATGTATGTATGTATGTATGTATGTATGTATGTATGTATGTATGTATAAATGTATGTATGTATGTATGTATGTATGTATGTATGTATGTATGTATGTATGTATGTATGTATGTATGTATGTATGTATGTATGTATGTATGTATGTATGTATGTATGTATGTATGTATGTATGTATGTATGTATGTATGTATGTATGTATGTATGTATGTATGTATGTATGTATGTATATATATATATATATATATATATATATATATATATATATATATATATATATATATATAAATTGTTAAATATCGGAATTATAGATGCAAATAATATGGAAAAAAAATTACGTGCAAAATCTAGTCAACTATCGATGTGGTGTTTCTTTTCTGGATGGACGCTTCACATAATTATATCCCGCCACCTTTTAGTGTTAGCTAAAACCCGGCGCGTGCTGCTGCGCCTCTCAATAAATAAAACGTTGATTAACCTCCGCCTCTTCGCCGCCCATGAAGTTAATTTGCAGATACTTGGAATCGTCATCGGGTAGCAGAAGAAGTGAACCGACTTGATGATACACTTGGCCTTGAACTTTGAATGTGGGCATGAAACCACCGCTAACAATTTCTGTTGCTCCAAACGATGTCATTTGAAAGGATGAGATGTAGTTTCGAATGTGTTGTAATAAATGTTTAGACAACGGAGTATCTCCAGACACATACGTTCGAAGTGGCTCTGGTAGTTCATCCAGTGGTGGCAACTTGTCTTTGCCATTCGAGCACCACATTCCAGGTGATTCCTTGAGAAATTTCAGAAAACGACAATATGGACACAGTTTTTCCATTTGGCCAAACACAACATGTGGGTGCGTACTGTAGTGGGAGTCTTTATCGTAATTAAATGCTTCCATCAATCTTGAAGTAGATTCTCTGGTTCGTAGCTCTTCCAATCGTGCGTCCCGTTGTCCAGTTGTCTCAGGTGCTCTTCCAGTAGATGCTCTGGTTCGTAGATCTTCCAACCGTGCGTCCCGCTGTCCAGTTGTCTCAGCTGCTCTTGCTGTACATTCTCTGGTTCGTAGATCTTCCAATCGTGCATCTCGCCGTTGAGTTGTTTCAGTTGCTCTTGAAGTTATGGGGGACTGAATGATCGACTGGCTTCTCATGCTAATCATTTAGCAGTGGCTCTGGTCGTTAATACATGTCGTAGACGGCTCCAAAGATTTCATCCAAATGATATTCAAAATAGACATTAAGCCTTATTTTTTGTTAGTTATGCTAGCTAAATGCCTTAATGTCACTTTTTTAACATACAAATGTATTATAGTTTTTAAGTAAACTGATTGACATTGACGTACGATAATCAAAAAAAAAAAAAAAAAATGAAGTAGATCTTCCAACCGTGCGTCCCGTTGTCCAGTTGCCTCAGCTGCTCTTAGAGTAGATGCTCTGGTTTGTAGGTCTTAAAATTGCAGTGAGTTTATTTAATTTTTCAAACAAAAAAAAAAATTTAAAAATAATAGCTGGTACACGGTTTTTTTTTATATCGGCAAAACCTTCTCTGTTCCTAAAAGCATATACACACCAATGTTCACGACGAAAGGTTGGAAGGTGTATCTGTCTATAACGGACATACAAATATATATAGATACATATATACATAGATACTTAGATATATAGGTACATACTTTCATTTTTATATATATAGAAGATAGATAGATAGATATTGTTGTTTTACAATAATTTATTTTCTTTCTTCCTGCTTCTTTCTTGTTTAGTGTAGTGTTTTACAATTATTTATCTTCTTTTTATCTGCTTCTTGTTAATTAAGGTAGAAACGCCAGATTTGGTCTATCTCATGTCTTTGTTCTATCTTATCTTAATAAAATGTCCCTCGAGGTTCAGATCCGACTTCTATAGAATATAGTCCCAATATAAATCTATCTTCCTAATAAAGAGCCTTAGATAAGGTTAGGGTATCTCGAAGTCAAGCACACTCGAATGCAGTTTTTTATTGTTTTTTAATCAGTTTTTAAATATCCAGATAAAACCCAGTAAATTGACTTTTCTTTGCAGTCAACTAGAGTATCTATATATGAATTAAATCTAGATATGAATTAAACAACAAGAGAGCGAACGATGTATACATGTCTGCACCGCGCGACGTTCCGAACGAGACTTCCATATGCTGACATTTTTGACAACTCGGCCTCTCCTGACTCTTCGTCCTCATCAGTCGAGTAGTCGTATACCTCTTCGTTGATATTCAGATCAGGAATGAACTCGCACCATGCATTCAAGTGGTCACTGGATACAACATTACTGTAGTGCCGTTGAGAAACAGATCTATCAGGTACATCATCAATAATGTAGCGATCGAGCTTATGCGTTTCGCCAGAAGCCGTTGGTACAAAGTCTATGACTACTTCGTCAACTTTGAACTTGCGTGGTTGAGTATGCTTTAAGTTGTAGCGTTTTTTTCATTTTTCTTGCTCAGTTATGATATTTAGTGTTGCTTTCTGTCGTTTTATATCTATTTCTGCATCTGGTTCGTCATTTTGTGATTGTATAATTCGGTTATAAGAAACGTCTCTGGGATTAAAATCGTTTGGATTAAATTTTGTCGTTGAATTAATTTGCGTGTTCATACTCCATTGAATATTAAATAATTGTTGATCCTCACAATCTTTGTCCTTATCAGTGCTGCTTTTTAAAGCAGTGATCAGCGTTTGATTCATTCTTTCTTCTAGGCCGTTTGTGAGAGGTGTGCGCACTGCCGTTTAAATATGCAGTATTCCGTGATGTTTTATAAATTTGATGTACCTGTGTCAGATATAATGCCTAGTGGTTGGCCAAAAACTGCGAACATTTGTTTAAGTCCCTTTACTACCGGTGCTGTTTTTGTGCTGCGAACTGCTGTCAAAAATGTATATTTGGACTATTACCAATATATAACAATTTTGACTCTTGGTTTTCGGAAATGGACATACATGATTGATGTTAATAGTACGGAATGATATCGTTATCACATCTTGCAAGTGCATGTAGCTTGCCTCCTTTTACTTTGTTTATACAGCATTCTGGACATGTTGCGATATATGACTTTATATATCTCCTCATCCGTTGAATATCGTTGAATCCGTTCCAATGTTTTCTCGACTCCATAATGTGTATCATCGTGGTTAGGTTTCGTTATGCGCCATCGGATTACTTGCAGAATTACAACTTTATTGTCATCTGACGTTTTGCGATATAGCCGACTTGCTGATATCACGTAATCAGTTTTCATTTAACGCCAACCTGTAGTCTCCTCATTGCTGCTTAGCGTTTCAATCGTTGGTATAAACCCAATCATCGTCAATTGGAGTTATCTTCATAATTTTGTCTGCTATTGTTAATTGTTCTTCTGCTTGTTGAAGTACTGGCTGTCTGCTCATGCCATCTACATGGTCGATGTTTACATATAAAATCAAACTCTTGTAGAATTCTTAAGCGTAGCTACAGCGAGATCCCAGAAGATATATACGAAATCGCTAGTGTTTCTATGATCGCTAAAATCTCGAGTGCATGACTTCAGTAACGACTCTCTGGGTCATTATATAGACGGCTGTAATATAATACCGGTTTAGCGCCATTCTCCTCTCGCTTTAGTAACACTCCTGCGATAACTATGCTGCTAGCATCAGTGTGTACCTCATGATACTTTGCTGGATCGTACAATGTTAATACAGGTTTTTGATGTTAGTGCTTTCTTCAAACGTTTAAATGCATCGACTTGCTCTTTAAGCCATTAGCTTTGTAGGGCTTCTGCTATCACGTTGTATTCTTTAACAAATTTACGGAAAATCCCTGTTACTCCGAGAAATCTGCGTACATCGGTTTCATTTCGTGGCTGTTGATAATCGTCTATACATTTTGTTTTCTTCATACCGGGTTGAATGCCTTTGCCGGTAATTAAATTAAAATTATAAAAGCACATTTTGATGGACGTTAAGTTAATCCTGCTGCTTTCGCTGCTTGTAGAAACCCTTTCAGTATTACAAGGCCTTGGTCCCTTGTTTTCGATGCTATGATGACTTCGTCCACGTAGTTAATAATGTTGCGTTAAAGCTCGTGCCGTCGTATAATATCTGATATGACCTCTTGAAATACCATTAGCGCATTTATTAAGCCAAAGGGCATTACATTAAACTCGAACAGTCTATCGGGTGTCAATTTCTTGCTTTCGTTGCTCATCGGAACTTGTTAGTAGCCTGAAGTCATGCCCAATATCGTAAAATACTTTTTCTCTGTCAGTTTAGACACTTGCTCTTCTATGATCGGCATTGGATACCGTTTCTTAATTGTAACTGCATTTAGTGCTCTAAAATCGACACACAACCGAGTTTTTCCATTTGCGTTAGGCATCAATATCGGTGATGCTGCATGTGGCGACTTGCTGCGTTGAATAATGTTATGCTTCTGAAGATTATCAAGCAAAGCTCGTAGCGTATCTCGTTGTGCACATGATACTTGGTATCGTCTTCCCAAAATTGGCTTCGTTGTCTTAACTCGATGGTCAATGTATATAAGAATTTAACACATTACTCACCTGATTGCGCTCTGTTATGTTGAGCTCGGCGCTAATATCGAAATCGTGTTTCTCTGCCATCTTTGGTGCAACCGATGTTTCCTCTTTATTGATTATATGTTGCTTGTCGCTGCAAACGATGTCTCTGCCCATCAGAACTGGATACGGAAGAACCTTATTTGGAACCACTTAAATAGTTGTAAAGACTCGTTCATCGTTCCATCTTAACTCCGTTAAAATACATTCCATTGATTCGACTATTGACGCGCCGTATCCTTGTAAGCGTTTTAATTTGTGCTGCCGTATAGCACCGTTGGGTACAGTTGATTCTTTTAAGAGAGTATTATCGCTACCTGTGTCGACGAATGCCTCGTATTCGTAACCACCAATAAACATTTTTTTTCATAATAGGCGGATATTCTGCTGTGTCTGTTTCGTTCACTTGCGACAGCTTTGAATTATTTATTTTCCAATCCTTTTGTTCATATCCTATCTTTGCACAGTTAAAACAACGTGGTTTTCTTTGAGGTTCTGGACACAAGTTCAAGGCTAATAATGCTTTTCTTGATTCATAAAATATCATTTATTATGTATGAATTAATCGAACTTTCATCAATTTTAGCTCGACATCCTATAGCCATCATTGCATAAAAATATTCAGTCATCGTCTCGTTTTTTTTTTTAAATTTTACGACGCATCATTTTTATCGTTTTCCTGTGGAAATCTGCTGTGCATTACACTTGGAAAATCTTGTAACAATGCTTTCGTACATGTTACCATGTTTCGTACACTGGTTGTGCGTCTAACCACTCTTGGGCTACGCCTTTTATTTTATGTTGAACAGAAAAAGGTATTTCATGTCATTTCATGAAAAAAAACTCTATTTCGTAACAATCCAAAACTTGTGTTAATTCGTCGAATTTCGCTTACTTATGTCCAGATATTTGCATGCATTTGCATTACAATGTCTAGTTCACACACGCTTAACTGGCTTAATGTAACTAACATTTTTAGTCAATATTCGTTGCCTTCTTCTTCTTAAATGCGACTCCCTTTTGATGCGTGTCTGATTTGGTTTTTCAGCAACCAACTGTCCACACCTGTAGATCATACAAACGGATATTGTAAGAAGAAAAATAACGAATATCCCACACTCATTATGGCGTTATCGTTTATGCTTTCCGCTCCAACTTCTTTGCGCCACAACTTTCATATGTCCTCTTTTTAACGCTCCGTTAAGGCTCCGTTATTCCTTTTTAACTGCCGCTTCTTTGTGTCACAGTTTTCGTTATTCCTTTTTAACTGTAGCTTCTTTACGGCGCAAATTCTGTAAAGCGTACGTCTTGGCGATATTGTTATCTTTACAATCTTATTCCTTGCCGTTTTGTCGATTTAGATTTTTTTTCTTTAGGAATTCCAGGCAGTTTTGCGTTGCTCTTTGTGGCGTTGCCGTTTCGTCTTTTCCTTCTTTGTTGTTCTCGTTCTCTCGTTAATTTTAAGTACGCATAAAACTAAATCGTTGCGCTCTCTCTCGCTCCTTCTCTCTCGCTTTTCTTTTGTTAGGTTTGGATTTGTATCCCACTTCTGATTTGTCAAAAATGTATTTCAGCTGTCATAATTAATATTCAAATTCGGACCTGTTTTATATCGTAAATAAAATAAATAAATAAAATAAGTAAAAAAAAAAAAAAAAAAATGAAAAAAACCAATACAAATACAAAAATTATAGGCGCCACAAAGATAAACTACAAGGCAGCCAAGCCAAAGACAGCGACGGAAAAAGTAGCAGCGCCAGTAGCTGCAGAAGCGCTAGCAGCAGCAGCAGTCACTGCTGATCCTGACTTGCAACGTGCCCATTTAAAAAAAAAAAAAAAAAAATGATGAACTGGTTCAGTGCCATAGATATGGTCACACAAAACTTTACTACAGAAAACAGTTTAGATGTGTCAAATGCGGTGATAATCATGCTACTACAGTTTGTTTCAAATCTATCACAGAATCAGCTAAGTGTGCTATTTGTGAAGAGGCGCAGACAGCTAATTATGGAGGGTGCGTTGTATATCAGGAAATGGTATCCAAGCGTGCTCCCTCTAAACCTAAATCAAGGTCGGTTCCCACTTTCGAGTCTTCCCATTCTACATCGCTTCCAATTGAAAATAATACAAATACGCGTGTTTCCTATGCTGACGCTGTTAGAGGTGCACAGTCACAACAACAAAATTTTCAGCAAGAACGTCAAAAGGAATCACAACAGAGCTCATCACTTCCTTGGATCAAAAGTTTGGTGCACTCATGGCCAAGTTTGATGTTTTCCCAAAAAGTTCCAATTCTTTTACAGATGCACCCAATACGTTTTGATAGTTCGCTCAACTCGGGAATGTAGCCATTGTTTTCGATGTTCCCTTTTACAACTTCAATCAATTTTTCTGCGTTGGTTCCATTCTCTGTGCACCATAGATTAAAAATATATAGGCGTGCAAACTTATAAGAAGCGCCTAACAAAATCAAAGCCAAAGTGAAAAACAAACCAAATAAAAATTGTTAATTAATAAATAAATAGTTTTGCAAAGTTATACAAACAACGAAAGACAGAGCAACAGCACAATAGGCAACAAAATCTACTTTGTAAAACTGACCTTGGAAAATGTAAGACGGCGTTAGTATATTTACGATTATACACACATCTGCAAATTTCTGCAGCTAATTTTAACACATTTATTACCTTAAAACATTGACAAATACAGCGATAACACTCACAATGGGGGCATCTGGGGTAACACAACTAAAACTTTAAGTAAACATAGAATAGTCGTTCGCAAAATACACAAAAAAGGTTAAATCGATCAAAATACGCAAAAAAGATTTAATTGATCAAATTAATTTCACAATAAGAATTTATTAAAGTAAATACCTTCAACTTCAAAATTAATTTTAACTAATTTAACATCTAACATGTAACTTATCTCTCTTGTACTGAAGTAGTGTTATTGTTCTTTTAAGATTATATTTTGGCCAGGAGAGTAGAGATTCTACACGTGTAAAGGGTGCAACCTTGGCTCAATTGGTTACTATACCGATCATCTGTGTTGAGATCTGTAGTTTTCATGTAGCCATGGGTATACCTACTGTGGCCTCCCCCGGAAGGATATCAGCAGTGGTACCCTTTTTTGCTAATTAATCCGCTTCATCATTTCCCTCTATGTTTATGTGACCAGGCACCCAGATGAGATGTATAACATAGTGCTCTGCAATCTCCTTAAGAGATTTCCGGCACTCTGTTGTGGTTTTAGTGTTGGAGTCTCTCATTTATTGTAGTTCGTTAATTATTCGTCGTTGCTTTTGATGGCTGCATCGATGGCAGCATTTTTCAGTTTGAAAAAGCTATGGTTACAAACTTCGACTTCTCGATTAACCACTCCACATTTTTGTCAAGGAATCTGCTTAAAAAATTTGACAATCTTCAAACGCTTCTTTTAATATCCTATATTAAAAATACACTATCTTAGAATGCACATCAGACCATACCTCTAAAGATCCTATATTAAAAATACACTGTCTTAGAATGCACGTCAGACCATAATTCTAACGAATACTTCATCATTGTTATTTAGAAAGGCAATATCCAATTATATATATGTATGTTATTCGGAGGAGTCACAGAAATCTGTAGACAAAATTCAGTCTGGTGATTTGAATTTCGCAGAAAAATTTCGTAGGTGTCACAGAAATCTCCGAGATTTCATTTTTCGGATATAAATTCGGACAAAGTTTTGTTTAGTGCACAGCCATGCCCTAGCAATCCTTACGTTCCACCTCTTTTCCCTACCCCCTTCGATCCTATTAACATGTATTCAACATTTCATCCCTCTATCTCAAATGCTACCCAGCGCGTTTCTGCCATTTCCTCTGCTACCCCCCTTCCCTATGATCTCTTACCCTACCTCCGATTCCCCTACCCCACTGTCAGAGATCATTAAAATCGGTCCAGCCGTTCTCGAGTTATAAAATGGTTCATACAAAAATACTAAAATCGCGATTAATAAATGGGGGAGGGGTTTTTTTTATATTCGCAAAACATTCTCTGTTCCTAAAAGCATATACATTGGATGGTGTATCTGTCTATAACGGACATACAAGTATATATAGGTATATAGATACATTGATGTACATATTTTCATTTATATATATATAGATTCATATATTGATTTTGACACAACTAAATTATAATTTATGTTGGAAAAAAAGTAGGCAAATTCATTGACAACTAGTAGTAGTAGTAGTCCATTTTTTTTCACAAAATTCTCAGCTGTCATTCATGTTTTTTGTTGCGTAAACTGACCTGGTCGGTTTTCAGAAAATAAATACACATTTTGATAAATTTAAATTAAATAAAATGAGCTAAACGTTTAAATCCTAAGATACAGTTACGAAGAATATACATTAAACTAGCACAAAAAAAAATTTTTTACCTTATGATTTGAAGAGTTTATATATGCAATCAACAATTTCAACTAGCAAAAGGCTGGAGATTTCGAACGGTCTAAAAGAGATTTCTGTGATACCTACGAAACTGATTTAGGTCGGAATTGGGGTGAGGGAGATTTCTGTGACACCCCAGATTAACCATTTTTGTCTTTTACCATATTAAATTAAATTTAATTGATTTTATTTCACTTTAAATATTCTTTTAACTTATTCTAACTCACTGGTCTTGAGTTTTTGTAAATATGTAAAATTCGTCTTCACTTCTTAAGTAATGTTTAGCATTCTCAAAGACGTCATTTTATACTTGTTGCTTAATCTTTGGTGGGCTGATCAATTTTATTGGTGTACCGTTAAAGTATTTATTTCCTACCTACAGTTATGCCTTCCCCCACGCCTTCCCCCAAAAACGTCAAATTGGATTTTTAATTGTTACATATTGCTAAAAAGAGAATTCACCTATCCACAAAAGTTAAAAAAAAAGTTTAAAAACGTTAATTTTAGCCGAATATATGATAAATCAAACTTAAAAAATAATCACAAACCATGTCTTTTTCCTTTGGTCAAAAATTGACAAATTTGAAAACGCTGTAAAATTTAAATTTTTCAATATTTATAACCGATTAAAAACGTCTGCTTTTCAAAAAATACAATTATGTCCAAAGCAATTTGCTCCTGAAACACTATACGACGGTGGTATGTTATCGCCTATGACGGTTTGTAGAGATGTGCCGTCCCAACAGCTCAATAGAGTGCAGTTGAAACTATTTCACTGTGTGTTCATTGGTACAGTCTAACAGGTATAAAATGCATTGCGTCGAATCTAATCTTGTAGGTCCATCCCATTATTACCTCAGACAGAAAATCGCCTTGCAGATTCGTCAGCTCTTCAGGTGCCGGAGCTGTCCTCGCTGTGCAGACCCGCGGTATTTGTACGTTGTAGTTAGTGTTTTGGCTCAATTGGGTCCACGAGTTGAGAAGTATGTCCATCTGTGCAGAGATCTGCCATACACAGATAAGGTCGCAGCATTCGCCGATACGACCACTTATCGGAAAGACACCGTTTGCTAGCAACTGAGTTACTTTTGTACAGGGCCCCAACCAGACTGATCATCGACATAGTATACTTGACATGTTGATCTGGCCCTGTAGGCTTGTTCGGGTTCAGAGATGATGAATATACAGAGGACAGTTGGCTGTGGAAAGATACGCTGCTCAAATTAGCCGTATTGCAAGAATACGTTACCGGAGTACACCACGTGGCGGAGAACGGCCGTTGTCTACATTAGGAGGCAATATTTATGAGTCGAAATAGAGTGATCAGGATATAGCACATCTGAACAGCACTGTTGCACTGACTAAAACCTCACATTGTGAACCAAGCTACCCCCCCCCCCACGATGTCGCTTCCATACGATTTGAAATTTCGTATGTATGGTATTAGAGCTTCGGTTAATGACTAAAACAGATAAAGAAAGTTACGTATGAAATTATAAAAAATATTTCAAATAATTTATTGGAAATGTCGCCATGGAATGGATTTGTTTGAAATTTTATAAGATAGTATACTTAAACGTAGTATAAACAGGCAAGCCGATTTTTTATGACGGCTGCTACGCTCACAATATACAAGCGATTTTGACAAAACAAACCATTTGAAAGGTATTTTTTTCAATATGTGCACAATATATATTTTATCAAAATCGGTTGAATGCTTTGGGCGTAAACATAGTCTTAAACAATCGTCATTAAAGCAACGAGTCAAACATGGTGCACATACTTCAGTTTAAGTAACTTTATTGCACTGTAGTAACTATTATTTTAGCCCAGTCATCTTCGCAAAAATAAAATCTATATGTTGTCTCAAAAGTCTCATATAATATCGTGACGCGATCTTAAGATATTCAAGGTCAAAGGTCGTGAAAATCGGTTTTTCGCGAATATCTCGCTTCCTACACCTTAAATGAAATTTGCACCTATTATAAAAGTTGTAGAGTATGAAATATAAACTTTTGTTTCAACTTTTTTTTCAAACGATTAACCGTTTTTGAGAAAAAGAGTGAAGAGTGCGCAGCGCTCATATATGGCCTAATGCAAGGTCAAGCCTGAGTTACGGTTAATCGTATGTTGTATAAAGTCAATTTTTTACTAAAAAAATATTATTAAACAATGGCTATTGTTTATGTACTAATTATTAATTATTTATATTTAATTAAAATAAGTAACTTAATTATTTATATTTAATTATGTATACTTAACTATTTATATTTTTAATTCTTTATATATAACTATTTTATTTATAAATGGCAAATGGCAGTTACTTATCTTCGTCTTCTTCTTGCGGTCGCCCGAGAATGTTTAAGTCATTATCATCATCCTCGTTGTCGGTGATATTCGTCTCCAAACCTTCCAGAAATTCGGGATCATATGCACTTTCTTCATCGAAATTATTTAGATATGATGAACAGTTAAGGAAAGCTTGTCCATTACACTGGCTACAAGCTAAAGAACATTGTAATCCCGATTTCCTGCATCCACAGTTCAGCTGGTGCTGGGGGTAATAATGTTCTTATCGGTTCTAGGAGTTCATTTTGCAGCATCCACCCCCATTCTTGAGGTTCTAAATCGTTCCCTAACCACGTTTGAATCTGGTAGTAGACACGATTGATATGTTGATGAGCCGTTATAATTAGTGGAAGTGTTGATAATTGTACAGGTTTATTTAGTTTTATTAATTTGACGAATTGCGTGTAATGGAAGTGATCAATCACTACATTCTCAAATAATGTTTGAACGAGACAGTTTTCTTGTTGAAATACTTCCACCAGTTTATCCAAATCGGTAAATTTCTCCAATGTTCTAGTAACAGTTTTTTTCCCTTTTTAAACAGTGCAGAAGTTGTGTCACATCCACTAAATGCGTGTAAAAATAAGATGTGTTTTTTTTGATCAAAGCGTTTAGAAGAATATATTTGTGTTTTAACATTTCATTTGGCAACTTTTTTAAAGAAAAGTTCCTTCTGGTGTGATTGAGTACGTCCAATTAAAATAACGAGCAAATCAATATCTAATGTACACTTTTCGACACTCGGAATGCACAGAACTTTAAAGTATTCAAATAGTCTATGTGTCCATAATTTCTCGCAGTTTTTAAAGTTTGTAAACCACGTACAACATTCACAGAAACGCCTTCTGAAAGTGACTTATCACATATAAAACACAAATCAGCCATAGCTCTTAAAATTATACGTCCGTCTTTGCGAAGATACAATTTAAAACTAACGAATAAACTTGGCTCACACAAAGTGGTCCCTTAAAAGAGAGAGTGACCTTGAATACAACAGAACATCTGCTCCGGCAGTAAATAGAAAAAAGGTAGTAGAGAATATAAATAATTGAGTTACTTATTTTAATTAAATATAAATAATTAATAATTAGTACATAAATAATAGCCATTGTTTAATAATATTTTTTTAGCAAAAAATTAACTTTATACAACATACGATTAACCGTAAGTCAGGCTTGACCTTGCATTACGCTCTATCTCAAAAACGGTTAATCGTATGAAAAAAAGTTGAAACAAAAGTTGTAGAGAATTTTATACTCTACAACTTTTATAATAGGTGCAAATCTCATTTAAGGTATAGGAAGCGAGATATTCGACAAAATCCTGAATTTCTTAAGATCGCGGCACGATATTATATGAGACTTTTCAGACAACATATAGAACGCCAAAACAAAGGTTTATACCAATTTACAGCTTATTATCTTTCATTCCGAGGTGAAACCCTAATATGACTATTTTATATTATTAACTTAAAAATCTCTAAAATGCAATAAAGAATGAATTAAAAAAAAAAACACATTTTTTTTACTTTGAATGCGTTTCGCTATAAGAGCAGGAATATGGTTGTTTTCTTTGTTTAATGGATATTGAAAAAGTAGCTGTTTGACTAAAACAGCGTGGTCAAAAATTATTTCACCATCAAAAGCGTATTATATTTTAATTATCTTATCTGTCACTCTTGCTGCCTTAATAAAAATATTTAATAGTACCATTTCGATTTACAGGGCTGGATGGGTCAACATCATCACAGGAAAGAGAGAAATTGGTGAATGAGTTTAACGCAAATAAATCTGTTAAACTGTTTTTAATATCAACAAGAGCTGGATCACTAGGTATCAATTTAACAGGAGCAAATCGTGTGATAATTTTCGACGCTAGTTGGAATCCGTGCCACGATACACAGGCCGTTTATAGAATATATAGGTAAGTATTTGTTCATTTAATAATAGATGAGGATGGGGTCGTTTGCAAAAGTGGAAAGTTCTTTAACCATTCTCTTAGGACCGGTCAAATTGCGATTCTTTTGCAAACGGCTCAAGCAGCTCACAAACGTCCGTTAGATTACGTATCCCCTGGGTAAGCCACGGAATCTCCGTGGTGAGCAAATTGTGAGAAGACAACCACTCCCCTTAATTTGGGGTTGGTGCGCAGGGTTTGGTTCCCACCACCGCAAAACATAATTTACCAATGAAAACACAAGAAGCCTCGGATACATACACAAGGCTACTTGGCGCAGTCCCGATCAAAAGACACGCAACCAAATTGATCATATTGTGATCGACGCATCGCATCGAGCGTGTTTAACGTGCGAACGGTACGAGGTCTCAACATCGACTCGGACCTCTACCTTGTGGCAGCCAAGGTACGCACCAAGCTCAGCATGATGCATTCCGCACAACGAAAGCATTCTTCAAGCAACTGCACTCAACGAAAGCTAGACGTCGGTAAGCTGCAATCACAACAAAAAGCCGAAGCCTTTTCAGCCTCTCCGGTTTCTGAAGATATAAGTGAGAAGTGGAGACATATCTCCCACTCCATGTATACGGCTACCAAGAGAGAAGGAACGCATTTTCAGACGCAAAAAAAAAGGAACAAGAAAGGCGTGAGCTTGAGAATGTTGAGGTATTGTGTCATAGAAATGAATCTCGAAAGTTTTATCAAAGGGTCAAGCGTCTCACGGAAGGTTTTAAATTCGGAGTTTCTTTCTATAAGAACAATAATGGAAGCCTGGCTACAGATGCACATAATTCACTGAGACTATGGAAAATTCACTTCACTAACCCACTTGGGGCAATGAAGAGTACAATACCGCCGATAGAGAAGCATACCTAGAACCACCAATTAATGGTGGCTCTCTTATTGACCCACCGGATTATAAAGAGGTCGACTCAGTAATTAAAAAGCTGAAGAAGATGAAGAATAACAAAGCGGCACGCTACGATACGCTGGCAGCTGAGTAATTCAAGACCGGTGGCGAAGAGTCGGTAAAGCGTATACACTAGAGTTGAGCAGTATTTAACTACATACGTGTGATTCAGTGAGTGATTAAATATCATTTTTTTCTTATTAGTGCCACTGTGATTCACGGCGTATGAGTAAAATATCATGCATGAAGAGTTAGCAGCACAAAATGTATCAACGTTTCAAGTTGATGATACGCATGATATATTACTGATACGTCGTGAATTACAATATCAAGTGGATAATAATATTATTGATATTCAGTCGCCGTGATTGAATCACTGACTATCGCACACCGTGAATTGCAATATCAAGTGGCGACTGATAGTTTTGATTTTCAGTCGCCGTAATTGAATCACAGATGATACAATATATCAGTTGGCTATCGCTCAATTGATTTATTGTATCATCCACGTAGTATTCACACCGCTATTTAAGCACTTGTTTTGAACTCAATCGTTATGCTTGGTTGGCTTTTATCCCTGCTAGCATCTGGTTTATTTCACTGGAGCGGAGAATTGAATGTTTCTTTCTATTTTCATGGTTTTTTACATATTCAAACCTCTCAAGAAAATTACATGAAAACAGAACTTTTTTAGCAAACAATTGCGGTTTTACGTAGTATGGCCTTAGTCCTTACAAGTTGTGGTGAATATATGGCACTTGATCAATCTTGGGAAGGACTATGTAAAAAAATAGGTGATCCAGTAAATTTTTTGAATCGGAAATAAGATAAGCAATAGTTGGCACTGAAATAAATACAACCGATGACTACTTCTGTTACGGGAGCCCAAAGCTTGAGGCTACAACCAACATTCTCCTCTGGTTTTGTATGCCATTTTAAGCCAATCTTCTCCATAAAATTGCACAAAAAGGAGATATTCCAGAAACTGATGGAACAAAGAATTGTGGGATATATATGTTCCAATGGGTTTTTGGAATAGCCGCTGCAGTCAACAATAGTTGGCACTACAAAGCATGTGACTACCTAAAATACCCTGTTCCCGCCTTAATTCCCATGATTTTTGAAAGGAGCCCATATCCTGTTGCGGGAGTCCAATGATTCCGACTATCTACCACACTATCGAATGCTTTATTGTACCATTTTAAGTCAATCCTCTAGAAAATGTCACTAGATATAGATTTGGTGGCACATCTGGCTATCACTCTTGGATAGTATTAAAAAAATTTAAAAAAAACACAAGGTGTTGTCAAAATTCAAATTAAATTAAATAATAAAATGTGCTAAATATTTGAATCTTAAGACACAGTTACGAAGAAAATACGTTAAACTAGCACATAAACAAGGTTTTACCTTATGATTTGAAGAATTTATACTCGTATATGCAATCAACAATTTCACCTAGCAAAAGCCTGGAGATTTCGAACGGTCTAAAAGAGATTTCTGTGACACCCCAGTATGTGTGAATGGTATAAAAAGAATCGTCTTTTTTAAAAATTGAAGCAATCGGAAAAGAATTCGGGTTACTTTCGCTATGCTTGTGTACACAATGATCTTAAATGTACCAAGTTTCTTACGAAAGTTACAAAAGAAACGTTAAATTAGATTAAAAGTCATTCTTTGATAATGTTAAACGTAATTCTTGTTCTTCTCTGTCGCGAATGAACTTTGGAACTAATTTTGCTTATACTGATCATGATATTAGTAATTTCTTCGCCGAATTTCTCCAATCAAATTACAATTCCTCTGATTACAATGACTTTAGTTATCCGTATAATATTCCTGATTCAATCTTTTATCCTGTCCCAGTAATAGATATAAACACAGTGCAATGTGAAAAAAAATGCTCCACCTCAATAATTTTTATACTGGTCCTGACAATATTCCGAACTCTGTTCTGAAACTTTGTACTGACACCTTGTGACAACCTCTTACGTTTAGCCCAGTCATATTATGGTTTCACCTCGGAATGAAAGATAATAAGCTGTAAATTGGTATAAACCTTTGTTTTTGGCGTTCTATATGTTGTCTCAAAATTCTTAGATAATATCGTGTTCGCGTCTTAAGATATTCGCTTCCTATACCTTAAAAGAGATTTGCTTCTATTATAAAATTAGAGTATAAAATTCTCTACAACTTTTGTTTAAATTTTTTTTTTCATGCGATTAACCGTTTTTGAGATAGAGCGCAAAGAGTGCGCAGCGCACAGTCATATATGGCCTTATGTAAGGTCAAGCCTGAGTTACAGTTAAGCGTTTGTTGTATAAAGTTAATTTTTTACTAAAAAAGTAGTATTATAATTAAACAATGGCAATTATTTATGTACTAATTATTTATATTTAATTAAAATAAGTAACTTAATTATTTATATTTAATTATTTATACTTAACTATTTATATTTAATTCCTTATATATAACTATTTTATTTATAAATGACAAATGGCAGTTAGTTATCTTCTTCTTCATCGTCTTCTTGCGGTCGCTCGAGAATGTTTAAGTCATTATCATCATCCTCGTTGTCGGTGATATACGTAGCCAGTGCAATGGAGTTCGGAATCATATGCACTGCTTCATCGAGATTATTTAAATATGGTGAAGCGTTAAATCAAGCTTGTCCACTGCACTGGCTACAAGCTAAAGAACATTGTAATCCCAGTTTCCTGCATCCGCAACGCGAACCACAACCATTTTTGCAGTTGCAAAATACGACCTTTGACCTTGAATTTCTTAAGACGCGAACACGATATTATATGAGACTTTTAAGACAATATATAGAACGCCAAAACAAAGGTTTATACCAATTTACAGCTTTTATCTCTCTAAGATGACTGGGCTATTTTCCAGATTGTTCGAAGGCGTACTTAATTATTCCGCGGCATAAAAAGGCCCTAGATCAGTCATTTCAAATTGTAGGGGTATTGCAAAGTTGTTTGCTATCTCTAAACTGTTCGAACAAAACAATTACGAACAAACTACTGCAATATATTCCTCCAATGATTTCACCCTTTCAGCATGTTTTTTTAAAAGAAAAATTTTTTGGAGTTTTCTTCTAGAACGATAAATACTTTTTCTGATGACCACCATAGCGACTTTATTTATACAGATTTTAGAAAAGCGTTTGAGAGAATTAATCACAAAATTGTTGTATAAAATCGGGTTTCCTCCGCAATTTATTGTAGCGACTTTGAAAATGATAAATGTAACATCTGGACTCTCAATGTATTCATTTGGGCCCAGTAGTGTTCTTGCTGTTTCTAAATTACCTTCCATCTGTCATTCTTAATTCGCAAATACTAATGTACGCGGATAATGTTAAGCTTTATCTTCATTTCAATTTTAAATATCAATTTTCTCTACTGCAGGATGTTTTAAATCGAATGGTTCTATGGTGCACGGGAAGAAGTGGAAGTGTATGTCTTTTCAAAAGCGCAAACTCGTCATAACCGTTAATAAAGCCTCTTTGACGCTTGGCTTTGTTAAAAGGTATTTAAAAGAGTTTACTGGCCCGTATATAACCAAACTGCCTTAGTCCGTCCCATTCTCGAGTATGGATGTATAGTTTGGAATCCTCGGTATGAAGTGAATTTTAACAAAATTGAATTGGAACAGAAGCGGTTAATTATTTTTGCTTTGAGAAACTTAAATTGGGATTCTTCTCTTCGTTTTCGCTCGTACTCGAGTCGTCTTAAGCTACTTGACTTGCTTCCATTTAAAAAAAGTGTCGTTCAATGCTAAGAGTTATGTTCTTCATAAAGTTATATGTCATGAAACAAATTCAGCCTTCATTTTAAATAAGGTTTTATTTAATGTTCCCCATAGACCAAATAGGCATTTAAATTGAATATTGAATATTGTTAAATTTAATATTTGCGTTTAAAATTTCACGTTTTTGGGTCATATGCGCCGAATTTAATAAGCTTTGCTCGTGTTTCTTATAATGCTGCAGTGATACTTTTTACAAAGAAAAACAAGATCATTTGCCACTAGAACGGTTTAAAAATTAAAATGATTAGATTAACTTTTTCTAACGTAGTACCTATACACAGTTATGGGTACAATTATTTTAACAAACCCTGCTTTTGACTATCGGCTTCCGTTTTGTTGAACTGTGACTTTTTATGTGGTACTGAATACACCAATGACCAGAGATATTCAGGCGGAATCTCATTGCAAATGGAAATCACTTCGGAAATGGTTTCTTCTCTGGGTTTATTCAATGACATACATCGCTTTCACCCACACATTTTTAACGTTTAAGGTCGGGCTTCGAGCCATCTAATCCAACGTATTGAGTTTAATATCCCTGAATATTTTTAAATCGTTTATTTTTATCGTTTTTATTATTTTTAACCGCTGTTTTCTCGATCGAGAAGCCTGTTATTCAATTGCTTTATTTTTTTTTTTATTTTTCTAATCGTTCAATTCGATTCTGTTTTTTTTTTTGGGGTATTCTGAAATCGTGCAACTTAAAATTTGTAAGTCAAAGTTTTGCTGACTATGCGTACATTTTGTCGTTCGTGAGGGACAGGAGACAAACTGCTGTACATGTGTTCCTGTTCTCTTTGCACCGAATGTCTAAACTAAATATACTGTACACTACTACTCGCTGCTTCAAAATCAACTGTTTTTCGTTTAGTGTTGGACAATCATGAAGATATACCGAAATGTAACCCTATGTGTCAAATCCCAGGAATGAGGCTACCTCAATATGACGTATCCGTAGATCCACAGGACTCAATTGCGTCGGACGGGACAGACAGTTAAACAGATGGGTCCTCGTTTTGTAACTTCTGATGTCATCTGTAATTCGAGCTGGAACAGTACTCGTGAGGGTGCCGTTTTTGGGATGATTGCTTCCATACGCACCTAATAAGAAATATAATCGAAAGCAATTCATTATGTTGGTGAACTGAAAGCATCATCGCTGGTTCATGCAGGTGGTCTTCATGAGACAATGTACCTCGTGCAAGATATTTAACTACCTGTGATTCAATCATGGCGACTGAAAAATCACTAATATCAGTTCCTACTCTATATTGTAAATGTCAGTGATTGAATATCATTTATTTCTTACTAGTGCCACTGTGATTCACGGCGTATGAGTAATATATCATGCATGTAGAGTTAGCAGCACTAAATGTATCAACGTATCAAGTTGATGCATGATCTTTTTACCGATACACCGTGAATTACAATATCAAGTGGCAACTGATATTAGTGATTTTCAGTCGCCGTGATTGAATCATAGGCAGTTATATAAGAAAATAACATGAAAAACAGAACTCATTTAGCATACAATTGTGGTTCTACGTAGTATTGCCTTAGTCCTTACAAGTTGTGGTGAATATATGGCACTTGTAAAAAAATAGGTGATCCAGTAAATTTTTTTGAATTGGAAATGAAATCAGCAATAGTTGGTACTGAAATAAATCCAAAACCGATGACTTCCTGAAATACCATCTACTCGCCTCGATTCCCAAGATTTTGTTACGGATTACTTCTTCTGTTACGGGATCACAATGCTTGGGACTATAACCAACACTCTCCTCTGATTTTTAGTGACATTTTAAGCCAATCCTCTCCAGAAAATTGCACAAAAAAGAAGAAGACTGATGCCGGTTTCCTGAAGTATGGAATTAGTATCAAAGAATTGTAATGATGATATGTCACTTGGTCAATCCCGGGAAGTATAATGTGGGATATACATACATGTTCCAATGGGTTTTTGGAATAACCGCTGAAATCAACAATAGTTGGCACTATAAATAAAGTGACTACCTAAAATATCCTGTTCCCACCTCAATTCCCATGATTTTTGTAAGGAGTACATATGCTGTTACGGGAGTCCAATGATTCCGACTATCTCAGACACTCGAATGGTTTTTTGCACCATTTTAAGCCAATCCTCTCCTGAAAATGGTACCAAAAAGAAGATATTCCAGGAACTGATGGCGGTTTCCTGCAGTTTGGAATTAGTCCCAAGAATTGTAGTGAAGATATGCACTTGGAATGTATGCAAATCAGGTGACTTCCTAAAATACCATGTTCCCGCTTCAATTCCCTGGATTTTTGTAAGAAGTCCATATCCTGTTCCGGGAGCCCTATGATTCCGATTATCTCCCATACTTACGAATGGTTTTTGTACCATTTTAGGCGAATTCTCTCCAGAAAATGTCATTTATATACACCTTTTTTTATATTCATATAATCGTTGTTAAACAGAATCTTACAAGTATATTAAAGTAAAATTTGACGTGAAATTAGTTTCGTGTTATTGTAATATAATAAATAGATAAAATACAATTTTTTTTTTATCTTTTCATTTTCGATCGCAGTTGCAGTTCAAAATCACTGTGATTTAAAAGTAGCACTCACGATAATCACTGCTACTCAAAAATCACTGACTAGCTCATCTCTATTATGCACCAACTCCTATGCAAAATATGGTCCGATGAATACATGCCCAATGATTGGAATCTCAGTATTCTTTGTCCTATCTTCAAGAAGACCGACCGCGACACCAGTGACCAAACTTTCACTTTACGCCAAAACCTGGAAAAGACCCTTGAGTAGAAGAAATACGCACACCACCCATTTGCCGATTATAAGGCTGCTTTCGACACTCCGATAATAACGAAGTTCTTCGACGCCCTATCTGAACTTGGTATCCCAGCAATGGTCGTTTGCCATGATGACGCTATCGACAAATTTTTTAAATAAAGGAAATATTAGGTACGAAACAAAATTAATTAGCAACAAAAGAGAGTCGTTTGTTTGAGCACATAGTGGTTTGAAAACCGAATCAAGCTGGACAAAACTCAATTCCTCAGTTTTATACAATTGTAACATCTATCTAGGGGGTTTTGGGGTCCTTGATTTCAACTCTGATATATAAATTTCGTAATCAAAATGAAATTTTATTTTTAAAGAATTAGTTTATTAATTATTTAGTACTTACTTACTTACCGTCTATCGGTCAAGGCCCCACCTAGGATAGCGCAAAATCCGGTGTAGTTTAGTGTGCGCCACACTGATACTGGCTTTTTAGTGCATTCGTGTGTGGCTGCAGTCGTTTACACAGTACGCGGAATAGAATTTTGTATCCAATTGAAAAGAGACTTATTCCACGGTAGTTCACGCAGACAGCGGGGTCTCCTTTCTTGAAGATAGGACAAGGAACACTCATCGGGCCTTATTTTGCATAAGCCTTCCGCTGATACAGGAACTTTGGTGTCATGGGGCCGTACCAAAGGGTTATATACAAGGATCAAAAAGGTAAGGAACCTTTTTGTTCCTGGTATATAGGCCTTTTGTACGGCCCCCATGGCATCAAAGTTCCTGTATCAGCGGAAGCCCCAGTTGTTTGTTGGTGAATGTCCTCCTTTGATTTGGCCCTCATGACACCAAAGTTTCTGCATCAGCGCAAGCAGTTGTAGGTCGGTGAATGTCTTCGCTGTGACATTTACTTCGGCTACGCTGACATTTTCCGGACTATATGTCCTGATATTGCGCAGAGTCCTCTGCCTACCCTAGCTCCTTTTCGGCGAGCGTCCTGTCCTCACCCTCCAGAAGCTGTTCTACCTCCCTGAATTCCTGGGAGGAAAGTAGGGCCTCAATTTGTATGTCCGAGCTTTCAGATATATGCGTCTCGGGCCTATTTTCATCGGCAGTTTTCCCTGCTGCTTCTACTACTTCGCATCTTATCGCAGACTTCCGTTTTAGATGGATGGAAATTAGTCCAAACCTAAAACGAATTTTGAAGCCTACGCTGATAATAGCGGTCGTCGACACCTCGTCAGTTGCCCGCTCCCTTCCTGTCGCTGCGATATCACCTTCCATAGGTGCGTGTTTATCTAGTCGTTCTGAGCTTCCAGGAGATCCAGGAGCCATTCCTCCGTTTTCTCCTGACACCTGGGGAGGAATAGGTGAATGACTTCCGATGGCGGAATGTCGTCACCCATTACGGCTTTCAGTGGAGGGCTATCCCAGCCCCCCATACAGAAGTGTGGAACTGCAGCCTAACCACGGTATGTTCGTCTTCACATTCCACTAAGAGCATCTCTAGTCTAAAGTGTACCGCGTCAAACTTAATTTTGTGCGACCAGCATTTCGTCACCTCACATAGGATGGCGTCCTCCAAATCCGTCAGTTCGTCAGGTCTCAATATTACTTGTGAGTAGTCCTCAGATAATACTACCAGCTTCGTCGGCTTGACGACGCTGGCTGCTGGTTGGCTGCCCTCTACAGCGACCTGCCAACGCTTCCGCCGCTGAAGTCGACGGTATGTCGTCGCCAGCTATTCTTGTAGCATCAATTCTGCTATTTTTCTCTGTCGGGAGGAGTGAGAGTCTTGGTATCTCGCTTACTTGCCGACTGTTGTAGCTGTCCTATCTGGCGTCAATCCCTGTTCGACACACTTCCGGTTGTTCGGTTCGTTTGCGGTTCGGGTGGTCTACACCACCTGGCTGTCCTGGTAGTGGTGGAGCGGCTTCTTATCCAGCGTAGGCTTCCTGGTTTAATGAGACGATTTGGTGGTTGGACCATAACTTTTGCCGAGAGCTTGGAAGCGTTCGGCAATGGTTGTCATTGCCGTTGTTCTCTCCGTTCTCTGATGTTGACAGTCCCTGAAGATGACTCTCGAAGGGGATCGAAATATATTGGTGAAAAAAAAACCATGAATTGTATTTTAAATTGGATCTTGTGCCTTTTAAACTACATTTACCCGGAAGGGCTTTCTTTGGAACAAGTAGAAAAAGCTGTTGTACTCGGACACAGATGGTTCGACTATATTGTCGGAGATAAATTTTCCAACTTGTTTTTGGATTTCTTCAACTTGGCTAAGCGGGCTTCGAAAATTTTTTATATATATTATATTTATATTGGTTCATTATCCTTCAATCTCAATTTCTGTTTATAAAAATTATTTGTTGATATTGATTCGGTTTCAAGTCCGAATACATCGCTATATTTGGTGCATAATTCCATTAATTGTGGTTTGAACTGGGTTGGAAATTTTTTGCTTTGTTTGAACTACATCGAAGTTCGAAAGTGCTTCAATTTTTAAATTATTTATATTAATTAACTGATCGGTACTGGTTGTATTCAGTAAACGAACAAATGTATTTTGTGGTGCTGCAATTGTGTTTGGATTTCCTGATTTGGAATTAATATACTATCTTTAATTGAAGTTAGCTCGAGTTTTCTGACAACTTGGGATCTTGCTGGTAGAAGTATTGAGTTGCTATGTTCAATAACTATATGTTATTGGAACATAAATTTGTACGTCTATATTGTTTGGTCTTATTATGAACCCATCTTTTTATTGTTTTTAGGTCAATTTGCCAGTTGAGTTCTTTATTAATTAATGTGGAATTATATATTTGTCTGTCTGAAGCTCTATTGAGGCAAGGCCTTTGAATATCTATTGTATTTTCTATTTGAATGTATTGAAAGACATCAGAATCTTCTTTTAAGATTGAAAATTTTGCACCTTTATCTAATAAAAAGTTAACTTTTTCCCTGTTTTAACATTGTGAATTAATACAAAAATATTGAGATTGAAGTTAATTGTGTGAAACTTGGGATTTTCTAATTTTGTGTATCTAAAAGTTGTTGAGAGTTTCCCGAAGTGTTCTGGGTTACTCGGACATTATTGTTTTGTCTGTTTGTTCCGTTATTGTCGTTTCTTTAGTTATTGTTATGGGATCCACCGTTATTACGGTTATTTCCTCTGTAACCTCCACGACCTCTATTATTATTATAGTTGTTTCCTCTACCTTGGTATTTACCTCTGAAATTATTACCTCGGGAATTCTGTCTGTCTTGCGAATAGAAGTGAATTTGCATTGTCAGTCATTTCTGTACTGCAATGTATGTACTTGCTTACGGCTTCATTCATTGTTTTGAATGAGCCTGCTTCCATAATCGTCTTTAGTCTACCATGCTCGCAGTTTCTGATCATGATAGCTATTGATTCTTTAGTGCTGAAAATGTCAGCATGTTCAGCACCTAGGCCTTCATCAATATACAATTCTCATGTGTTCCTTTTGTTAGGTTTACCAGTTTGAGT
Source organism: Leucophenga montana (assembly GCA_035044765.1). Taxonomy (NCBI): domain Eukaryota; kingdom Metazoa; phylum Arthropoda; class Insecta; order Diptera; family Drosophilidae; genus Leucophenga; species Leucophenga montana. The sequence continues at coordinate 136,615 of JAWNNQ010001293.1, forward strand.
GCTGTTAAGAATCTTTGAAGGTGAATTTTCTTTCCATCAAATCTGGGATTGCGGAAGAAATCTCCTTTATGTATGCCTTATCGGCAGATGATGTGTCTGTCATTTTGGAAGATTTATTTTCTACGACAGTACTATTTGACAATTGGTCTGAGTCAGTAATTACTACTGCTGAACCCGTTAGTTCCTGTATTTCCTCTTCTAGAGGTGGTTTTTCTTTTGAGTCCTCAATCGTTAATTCGATTGGATGTAGTATGAGTCGTTGTAGTGACTCAGTATGATTCCCTGATAGCTTTAGATCTGTGCCGTGTCTACCTGCAATGCTTAAGAGTTTGTTTCTACATTCGCGGAAAAAACCTTCAGCTGCAGCTTGGTGGGCTTTTGTTACTTTCTCAAAATTAACATTAATTATTACCCTTATTTTTTCAGTTTCTTCAGTCAACACATTTAAGTGTTTTGTAACTGTTTCTCGGCTAAAAGATCGTTGTACATTAAGGCATTTGTAAGATCTAGATCTAGGCATTTGTAAGATAGAAATCCATATAGAATACCTGCCAAATGAATATTTTTGTTTGAAATATTAATTATGTTCTTATTTTAGCATTAGCATTAATATCAATAAAAAAACTTAGTTTTTCATTGAACTAAAAAATAAACACATTTTTTATTTATTGAGAGGCGAAGCAGCACGCGCCGGGTTTTATCTAGTATATTAATAAAACATAAAATTAATAATAAAATATTAAAAGTGATCATCAAATCATACATATATATATATATATATATATATATATATATATATATATATATATATATATATATATATATATATATATATATATATATATATATATATATATATGTATATATATGTATATATATATATATATATATATATATATATATATATATATATATATATATATATATATATATATATATATATATATATATATATATATATATATATATATATATATATATATATATATATATATATATATATATATATATATATATATATATATATATATATATATATATATATATATATATATATATGATCACTTCGAATAGTTTATTATTAAGTTTATTTTTTATTAATATACCATCTAAAACCCGCCGCACGCTGCTTCGCCTGTCAATAAATAAAACATGTGTTTATTTTTTAGTTCAATGAAAAATTAAATTTTTTTAATTGATATTAATGCTAATGCTAAAGGATACACAATATTTTAGTTTTTGCATTTGGGGCAAAAATTAATAAATTGTTTGGTGTGCCCACTCTGGAGCATGCAACGTATAGCTGACCATGCGAGAAGCACGCATTTTCCAAATTTAGTCCAGCAACTTTTAGTGATTGTCCTTCGGCTATGGAAACTGTAGTCGCTTGAAATTGCGGAATCGATATTTCATTTGTTGCCAGATCAATCGGAAGCTTGCCGTCGCCCATATCCAAATGCTGCTTGGTAAATGATTGCGCAGAATTATCTTGGAGTAAATGCACACGCATGATGGTTGATAGAGTAATTTTTTTTACACTTCTCCAAAAAGGTGACGATTTCAGGCAAGCGTTGAGTTAATCAGCGGGTGTCGATCTTTGAATGACGGGCAAAGTTTGACGGAAATCACCCGATAGCAGTATGAGAGCTCCTCCCGCCATGGTGCATTCATCCCAAATAATGAGTTTGCATGTTTTTAATACTGTTGCCATGCGTGAACTTTTGCCAATGTTGCAAGTAGCATTTTCGGCACGATTTAAATCCAGTGGAAGCTTAAGGGCTAAATGTGCTGTGCGTCCTCAATCCAGCAAGGTTGATGCAATTCCCGATGATGCCACAGCGAGTGCGATTTCAAATTGAGTAGAAATATTTTTCCACTGCCTCCTGATGCATAAAGAAAAATAAGTCTTCCGTTTCCGTTTGCTACGTGTTGCATAACTGTGTTGTTGGCGAGTTTTTGATCATTAGTCAAGAGACATTTTTGGGCGGCGACACTAACTAGCAACTGACCGTATTGCTTTTCTCGTAAAATATATCTGTCTTGAAGAACGTTTCTGTCATGTACTGGCGCACGTAACCCAAGCTGATAAATGATTTTGTTGTTGATGGAGATGCATTTATCCTCCAGCAATATGAGTGCTTCATTGAAAATATTGGCCGAAAATTGTATATCCACGCCAGGATTGGTTCTGCGTCCCTCTGCAAGTATATCTTCACTGTGGGTTTCCTTATGGTTTTCCCAGAGCGTTTTTGGATCAGAAGGTGCGCAAATAGTCAAAATTATTGCGTACAAAGTGCGAATTTGATAAGGATGACATGTTGCAGATGCTTCTGTTAACGTGGTATCCCAATGTTGATTATTTTCAAGTAAAAAAAGTCATGACATGCCTCTCTATATGTCTCACATACTTCGCCATCGAAGGTTTTGATTGCTTGAAACGATGTTGGTCCTCTGACTTCGTGAAACAGCATTCTCAAATAAAAACATTCAGCATTATTGGGATGAACAGTATACACTCTCCCCAATGCAACACAACTACGTACACCAACATGATCAGGAACTGTTGAGCCTTGCTTTCTTCTTTGAAACTCATGTTTCGATGTATTCCAGGTGTAATATTTTGGAACTTCAACATTCAGCAACGATCTTGCGAAATTATCTGTTTGGCACAAATTGAAAAAGGAGGTCAATATTGTGTTCGGTGGTTGTGCAGCTCTCTCTTGTGCGTTATCTTCGGTGAAGTAGACTCGTTGACCATTTTCTAAGTGAAAACTGAGATGTAGAACAGTCGGCTAGCGTTCGTGAATGCTAAACCCAAGAATTCGTTACGTTCGATGTAACGTCCCATTTGAAATTGAGTAATTTCATCTGTAGATGCATTTCGATCCGAAAGTCCAAAAACAGCCATATCACTGCCCTTATTCACATATTTACATATGTACTTGATTGATTTCACAGAGCTTCAGAACTACACATTGATGTGTGCTTTGAAAATTTTCGAAAGCAAAGGAGTGTAATGAACAATCCATCTGTTATCGATAACGACATCGACATTGTTCATTTTGATAGTGCCTGTGTGTCCTCCATCATCTGGTTTTCGTCGTCTTTACTCTGGATATCCGTCGCCACCAGTTTGTGTTTCTTGATACATCTCTCGCGGATATTTTTTCGTGCATTTTCATCGTTCATACAAGGTGAATTCGTGTTCAATGCTCCGCATGGTCCGTGAATCATATTCTTACTGATAACTTTAAAGAGTATTTTAGTTATTCATTTTTGTTTAAAAAGTCTTGCTGTCAGATCATGTCGATGGGTTGGTGATTGGACATAAGTAAATCGATGACTTCTTTCTAAGTTGGGTTGCATGTAAACGTGATGAAAAGATCTGGACGTCCATGCTTCCGAACATATGCCATCGCATCCTGAGCATACTCATGCATATGTCTGGGACTGCCATTGTACGTAGCCGGGAGAATGACCATTTGTCCAATGTTTTTAGCGTTTCCATCATTTGCGAGGAAAGGAAGGCGTTCGCTCTCGATTTTAGCAAACATATCAACGATAAATTGATTGAAAAGCTTGCGACATTTCATGATGTGATTGGATTTCTCAGCTCTGATCATGATGCGATACGCATAAAAATCCATAGAGAATACCTGCAAAATGAATATTTTTATTTGAAATATTTATATTGTTCTTATTTGTGTTCGCTTCATTTGAACTTCATGAAAATTTCATTGTAACTCACCTTTTTCGTTGTCTCAGCACCTGTGACGGGACTAGTTTGCATCAGGTTAAAATGATATCCATCTTCTCCTTGCCAAAATAGTATTGGGTATTGAAGTACATCATACGATCTGTGTGTTTCGGCAACACGTTGTAGATTTTCATCTCGTCTGTTGAGAATAATATCTCGTCGTTCAAACTCTGTTCCGACCATTATAATAGCCACTTCATCGATCGTTGGAGCATTGAAACGTCTCTCATGTTCACCAGTTGGTCTCTTATCTGCTCTGGTAACGACTTTGTAATCATCCGATGGCATTTGGTCCAATGCGGTTTTGAATCAAATAACCAAATTGTTGTGTTCGTGGAATAAAGTCGGCAAACTCGAAATAATTTCACGTCGTGTTCCAGTAGAAATTGCTCAACGTTGATTAACCTCCGCCTCTTCGCCGCCCAGGAAGTAAATTTGCAGAAACTTGGAATCGTCATCGGGTAGCGGAAGAAGCGACTTGATGATACACTTGGACTTGAACTTTGAATGTGGGCATGAAACCACCGCTAACAATTTCTGTTGCTCCAAACGATATCATTTGAAAGGATGAGTTGTAGTTTCGAATGTGTTGTAAAAAATGTTTAGACAACGGAGTTGCTCCAGACACATACGTTCGAAGTGGCTCTGGTGGCTGCGTACTTCAAATCGGACCTCAATCTTGAAGTAGCGGCTGTGGTTCGTAGAACTTGTAATCGTGCATCTCGTTGTTGAGTTTTCTCAGCTGCTCTTGAAGATGAAGCTCTGGTTCGTAGGCCATCCAAGCGTGCATATCGCTGTTGAGTTGTTTTATTTGCTCTTGAAGTAGATTCTCTGGTTCGTAGCTCTTCCAACTGTGAGTCCCGTTGTCCAGTTGTCTCAGCTGCTCTTGCAGTAGATGCTCTGGTTCGTATGACATCCAAGCGTGCATCTCGCTGTTGAGTTTTTTCATTTGCTCTTGAAGTAGATTCTCTGGTTCGTAGATCTTCCAACCGTGCGTCCTGTTGTCCAGTTGTCTCAGCTGCTCTTGCAGTAGGTGGTCTGATTCGTAGATCTTCCAACCGTGCGTCCCGTTGGCTCAGCTGCTCTTGTGGTAGATGCTCTGGTTCGTAGGTCTTCCAATCCGTCCCGTTGTCCAGTTCTCGTTCGTTGGTCTTCCAATCGTGCGTCTCGCTCTTCAGATGTTGCAGCTGCTCTTGATTCACGATTTCTCAACTGGTTTTCATTTAGACGAATTTCTCCTTCACCGGATGTTTCAGCCGCCCTACTGGCTGACTTCTAATTTAGTTCTTTGGTTGATCTTCCAACGGATATTTTCTTGGGTGGCATTTTGATCAATTTGCACTTTTTATTATTAATTCGAACAAAATTAAAAACAGTTTTGCGATTCCATACACTCCCTGACAAATATTTTATTACAAACTAATCTTATCTTAATCATATCAAAGCAAATTAATAACATTGCAGTGAATTTTGTTTCGTAGATTTCTTAGCTTTTCTGTAGTTTATTTTATTTTTCAAACAAAAAAAAATTTAAAAATAATAGCTGGTACACGTTTTTTTTTTTATATCGGCAAAACCTTCTCTGTTCCTAAAAGCATATACACACCAATTTTCACGGCGAATGGTTGGAAGGTATATCTGCAAAGTAGTCCTGTGGCTATAAGAAAATGGACAATACCTTGCTTCTCGCAATATTCTTTAAATTTATGTGACGTAAGGGCGGTACCCCTATCAGAAACGATTCGAACGGGATCTCCAAACAAAGTGGCCTGCCTTTCCAAACAATTTAAAACATCATCACACAAACATAACCACACAAACTTGGGAAACCCAGCCACAACAACAAAAATATGTTTGTCAATTCCATTGGCCCTACGTGATCGATATGATAAGTAGACACAGCTTTCTACGACACGAACTCTCCTCTTTTAACTTTGGGATGTAGTAACTTTTCTCTACTCGATCGTGCGTTTTTTTGAGCAGAAAAGTGATCCTGCCTATGTGCGATTTGAATAGTCTCATTTTCCATTTGACATGGCACAACTATGAGCTCACGATTCGGATCTTTAAATAAAATCTGATTGTCAATATAGAAATCTTCAAATCCCTTTTCCTCAACGATACTACGCACAACCTTTATCCAATCATCCCTCAATTGTTCTTCTCCAAAACGATGTACTACGGTGTCTGTAAACACAAAGCATGAGACACGACTGGGCGCATCTACGTGACGCATCGTCGAACCTGATCGATGCTCTATCTGGTAGTCAAAATCTTGCAAAAACATTCCCCATCTAGCTACTCGTAAAGGAACTTCTTTTTTCGTGATAGTCATCGTGCACGCGTTACAGTCAGTAATGATTTTAAGTCTTGTGCCCAACACATAGGCTCGCTACTTAATCAGAGTTTCTATTACAACCAAATCTTCCAATTCATAAGAATGATACTTTTCTTCATATGCTGCAGTTTTACGACTCATATACTGCGCAGGATGAACCAAAAAAATCTTCTGGATCTTTTTGAAGGAACACCCCTCCATATCCAAACTTGCATGCATCTGTATGATTCTCGGTTTCCATATATATATATATATATATATATATATATATATATATATATATATATATATATATATATATATATATATATATATATATATATATATATATATATATATATATATATATATATATATATATATATATATATATATATATATATATATATATATATATATATATATATATATATATATATATATATATATATATATATATATATATATATATATATATATATATATATATATATATATATATATATATATATATATATATATATATAAATAAAAAATAAACATTAATAAACTCTGGCGTTGCCACTATTGGACAGATTCGACAATTGTTTTAAATTGGTTGGCAACCCACTCCAGTCGTTGGATAACGTTTGTGTCCAATAGAGTGTCAAAAATCCAAGAAGCGTCCACCATTGATCAGTGGTTTAAGGTGGCATCAAAGATGAACCCAGCAGACATCGTGTCTCGAGGGATGTACCCAAGCGAACTCTGTTCAAACCGTTTGTGGTTGGATGGACCATCATTTTTGCAAAACGGCGAAAGTGAGTGGGAAATTCCAGAATATCGAACTGCGGATGTTCCAGAAGAATGAAAATCCACTTTTTGTTTAGGTGTCCATGTGGCACCAGAATTTAAAGACGTTGTGGGAAATTGTAAATTCGTCAATAACTTTCCTAAGATGCAAAGACTTTTTGGTTACATTTTTAGATGGTGCGTATTGCTCGTAAGAAGAAACTAAATTGTGTTGCTACCTTATCATTAGAAGAGGTGAGGAAAGGGTTACTATATATAATTTTTAATATACAAAATACCTTCTTTCCGCAGGAGATAATCTGCCTTCAGTCAGACCGTACAATAAAGTCAGCCAAAGTTCAAAGGTTAGCTCCATTTATTGACAATTCAGAAAATGTGTCCATTATTAGGGTCGGTGGACGTTTGTCTAAGACTAATGTTGCATTTGGAGTAAAGCATCCTATTTTATTACCCAATGATCATGATTTTGTAAAATCAATTTTTATTTACATGCATCGAGCTAATTTACATGCTGGTGCATTTGCGCATTTGTGCGTCAAAAATTCTGGGTTATCAATTGCAGGTATTTGGCTCGGAGGACCGTTCGGAGTTGTGTTTTCTGCTTTCGGCAACGAAAAGTGGCAGCATGGCAGTGCATGGGCGATATACCAACTCACCGAGTGATTGGAAAAGTTCACACGTTGCAGCGAGCTGGCGTGGATTTTGCGGGTCCTATGTGGATGCACTTTAATGGGCGAGGTTGGCGGCCCGTAAAACTATATTTGTGCTTGTTCCTGTGTTTTACAACCAAGGCATGTCATTTAGAGCTTATGTCTGATCCAGAAAATTTTTTGGTTCATCCTGTGCAGTATATGAGTCGAAACTCTGATTAAGTAGCGAGCCTATGTTTTGGGCACAAGACTTAAAATCATTACTGACTGTAACGCGTGCACGATGACTATCACGAAAAAAGAAGTTCCTTTACATGTAGCTAGATGGGCAATGTTTTTGCAAGATTTTGACTACCAGATAGAGCATCGATCAGGTACGACGATGCGTCAAGTCGATGCGCTCAGTAGTGTCTCATGTTTTGTGTTTCAAGACACCGTAGTACATCGTTTTAGAGAAGAACAATTGAGGGATGATTGGACAAAGGTTGTGCGTAGTATCGTTGAGGAAAAAGAATTTGAATATTTCTATATTGACAATCAGATTTTATTTAAAGATCCGAATCGTGAGCTCATAGTTGTATATATATATATATATATATATATATATATATATATATATATATATATATATATATATATATATATATATATATATATATATATATATATATATATATATATATATATATATATATATATACAACTATGAGCTCACGATTCGGATCTTTAAATAAAATCTGATTGTCAATATAGAAATATTCAAATTCTTTTTCCTCAACGATACTACGCACAACCTTTGTCCAATCATCCCTCAATTGTTCTTCTCTAAAACGATGTACTACGGTGTCTTGAAACACAAAACATGAGACACTACTGAGCGCATCGACTTGACGCATCGTCGTACCTGATCGATGCTCTATCTGGTAGTCAAAATCTTGCAAAAACATTGCCCATCTAGCTACATGTAAAGGAACTTCTTTTTTCGTGATAGTCATCGTGCACGCGTTACAGTCAGTAATGATTTTAAGTCTTGTGCCCAAAACATAGGCTCGCTACTTAATCAGAGTTTCGACTCATATACTGCACAGGATGAACCAAAAAATTTTCTGGATCAGACATAAGCTCTAAATGACATGCCTTGGTTGTAAAACACAGGAACAAGCACAAATATAGTTTTACGGGCCGCCAACCTCGCCCATTAAAGTGCATCCACATAGGACCCGCAAAATCCACGCCAGCTCGCTGCAACGTGTGAACTTTTCCAATCACTCGGTGAGTTGGTATATCGCCCATGCACTGCCATGCTGCCACTTTTCGTTGCCGAAAGCAGAAAACACAACTCCGAACGGTCCTCCGAGCCAAATACCTGCAATTGATAACCCAGAATTTTTGACGCACAAATGCGCAAATGCACCAGCATGTAAATTAGCTCGATGCATGTAAATAAAAATTGATTTTACAAAATCATGATCATTGGGTAATAAAATAGGATGCTTTACTCCAAATGCAACATTAGTCTTAGACAAACGTCCACCGACCCTAATAATGGACACATTTTCTGAATTGTCAATAAATGGAGCTAACCTTTGAACTTTGGCTGACTTTATTGTACGGTCTGACTGAAGGCAGATTATCTCCTGCGGAAAGAAGGTATTTTGTATATTAAAAATTATATATAGTAACCCTTTCCTCACCTCTTCTAATGATAAGGTAGCAACACAATTTAGTTTCTTCTTACGAGCAATACGCACCATCTAAAAATGTAACCAAAAAGTCTTTGCATCTTAGGAAAGTTATTGACGAATTTACAATTTCCCACAACGTCTTTAAATTCTGGTGCCACATGGACACCTAAACAAAAAGTGGATTTTCATTCTTCTGGAACATCCGCAGTTCGATATTCTGGAATTTCCCACTCACTTTCGCCGTTTTGCAAAAATGATGGTCCATCCAACCACAAACGGTTTGAACAGAGTTCGCTTGGGTACATCCCTCGAGACACAATGTCTGCTGGGTTCATCTTTGATGCCACCTTAAACCACTGATCAATGGTGGACGCTTCTTGGATTTTTGACACTCTATTGGACACAAACGTTATCCAACGACTGGAGTGGGTTGCCAACCAATTTAAAACAATTGTCGAATCTGTCCAATA
>JAWNNQ010001294.1:0-101070 GCA_035044765.1 Leucophenga montana
CTATTGGAACAGTACTTTCTCAAGGACATTCAATTGCTTATGCATCTCGCACTTTAAATAAACATGAATGGAGGCAATCAAATATTTTAGTCCTTATAGAGATTGGTCGAGAGTTTGACCTCGTATTTTGTCATCAGCCATTTAAGTGGCTCATGACAAAATACACTGGAAGAGACATAAGTCCGAGACTTCAAAGATGGTTGATTAGCTTAGCAGAGTATAATTTTAAACTATGACTATATTAAAGGCGAAAACAATAGAATAGCAGAAGACGAAATAAATCATGGAAACGATGATTTAAATACGAACAAAGAACAAGATGCTCAGGCAGTCAAACCTCAAGAGGAAGACTTATACCTAAATGAACCTCTTATCAAAGAGGAAGATAATGTCTCAATAGAGGTGCAAACAGTTCACTCTCAAGAGGACTGGCAAAACTATATCTCTATATTAGATACAGTAGTAAATAGATTCCCTATTCAAATTATAATAGTGGACGAAAAGATACTTGCACTGGTGGCAAATATGATCGTAACCCGATCAAAAATATATTTCACCTAACTGAAACACCAAAAACAATAAACGAAGTCGTTCATATTGATACGTATGTAAATTCAAAACAATCGTTCATAATATTCATTGACAAATTTTCGAAGCATGCAACATGTTTCCCCATAACTAGAGGTAAAAGGAAAAGTTCAAAAGTTTGTATGCGACAACGAATTCAACAATACCAATGTGAGAGAATTCTTACAAGAGCAAGGTATCGAATACGACATAGAAAGATTGAACAATACAATAACAAAAAAAATTCGACCACTTGATTTGAAATTTGATTTGATGAGAAAAGACCAATAATACAGGTCAACATTAGTTTAGTTGATGGAAAGCTGAGGGTCATTTCCGAAGTAATTTGCTACGTAGAATCCGAATCCATGATCCGAATTGGCCCATCACGTCAAGATTTTGAGATAGTTAAGGTTATGTACCCGAAAAACTGCGTTTTTTCCTACTTTTGAGGTTATGTACAGGGTGAAAAAAATATTTGTGGTCTGTCTCTCCAAATACATCATTTAGTACCTCTCTTACACTTTATTTTAAAAGTTAAAGAGATCAAATACGATTTTTTTCGCAAAGGTATGGCTATTCGAAGTTCGACGTCATTAGCATTTGCATTAAATCTTTGAGACAATAATTATTTCGTAACTTCGAATAGCCCCAACTTTGCGAAAAAAATCGTTTGTGATCTCTTGAACACTTAAAATAAAGGGTAAGAGTGGTACTAAATGATGTAACTGGAGAGACAGACCACTCCCTGTACATGACCTCAAAAGTAGGAAAACGCCGTTTTTCGGGTACATAACCTCAAATATCTCAAAATCATGCCGTGATGGGCTAAATTACTTCAGATGGGATAAATTACTTCGGCAAATGACCCTTAAATAGAATATAAAAAAAATTAAAATTTGTAAACTCGTGTAAATTATGGCAAAAGCAATATTCTATTATAATAACACTTATCATACCTCTATATAATATAATCAATCATAACGTACTACACGAGCAATTGCTCAAACAAACAAAAAAAACCCATAATAGAAAAAACCAATAATAAAAGCGAACAGTACCAAGAAAGCAGAGAAGAATGATTTATAAATAACTACAAAAATCTTAGGCACAAAGAACAATCCAAATTTATAAAAAGACCATTAAACAATGACCACGATATGAGTATTAAAAACCTCTAAAACATTCTAATATTCCAGGTCCTATTTCTACTCCTCATCCTTTGCCCCATCCAAACAGCAACGATGGTCACAACAACACCCATTAAAGCAGAGCACGGTCTATTTAAGGGTCATTTGCCGAAGTAATTTGCTGCGTAGAAACCGAATCCGTGGTCAGAATTGGCGCATCACGTAAGGTTTTTGCGATATTTGAGGTTATGTACCCGAAAAGCGGCGTTTTACAACTTTTCGGATTCGGATTCTACGCAGCAAATTAATTTGGCAAATGACCCTCGTTTCTATTCGATGTTCTTATCCTATGTGGCGATTTTAAAAAAAAGGGTCAACCAGTAAATATCAATGAACCCGATTATATAGTAACATTTGAGAAATTAAAGGAGTTAGTAACAAACTCTCCGATACTAAGATATCCAAATTTTCACAAAAAATTCAAAATAACGTCCGATGAGAGCAATTTTGCTATTGGAACAGTACTTTCTCAAGGACATTCAATTGCTTATGCATCTCGCACTTTAAATAAACATGAATGGAGGCAATCAAATATTTTAGTCCTTATAGAGATTGGTCGAGAGTTTGACCTCGTATTTTGTCATCAGCCATTTAAGTGGCTCATGACAAAATACACTGGAAGAGACATAAGTCCGAGACTTCAAAGATGGTTGATTAGCTTAGCAGAGTATAATTTTAAACTATGACTATATTAAAGGCGAAAACAATAGAATAGCAGAAGACGAAATAAATCATGGAAACGATGATTTAAATACGAACAAAGAACAAGATGCTCAGGCAGTCAAACCTCAAGAGGAAGACTTATACCTAAATGAACCTCTTATCAAAGAGGAAGATAATGTCTCAATAGAGGTGCAAACAGTTCACTCTCAAGAGGACTGGCAAAACTATATCTCTATATTAGATACAGTAGTAAATAGATTCCCTATTCAAATTATAATAGTGGACGAAAAGATACTTGCACTGGTGGCAAATATGATCGTAACCCGATCAAAAATATATTTCACCTAACTGAAACACCAAAAACAATAAACGAAGTCGTTCATATTGATACGTATGTAAATTCAAAACAATCGTTCATAATATTCATTGACAAATTTTCGAAGCATGCAACATGTTTCCCCATAACTAGAGGTAAAAGGAAAAGTTCAAAAGTTTGTATGCGACAACGAATTCAACAATACCAATGTGAGAGAATTCTTACAAGAGCAAGGTATCGAATACGACATAGAAAGATTGAACAATACAATAACAAAAAAAATTCGACCACTTGATTTGAAATTTGATTTGATGAGAAAAGACCAATAATACAGGTCAACATTAGTTTAGTTGATGGAAAGCTGAGGGTCATTTCCGAAGTAATTTGCTACGTAGAATCCGAATCCATGATCCGAATTGGCCCATCACGTCAAGATTTTGAGATAGTTAAGGTTATGTACCCGAAAAACTGCGTTTTTTCCTACTTTTGAGGTTATGTACAGGGTGAAAAAAATATTTGTGGTCTGTCTCTCCAAATACATCATTTAGTACCTCTCTTACACTTTATTTTAAAAGTTAAAGAGATCAAATACGATTTTTTTCGCAAAGGTATGGCTATTCGAAGTTCGACGTCATTAGCATTTGCATTAAATCTTTGAGACAATAATTATTTCGTAACTTCGAATAGCCCCAACTTTGCGAAAAAAATCGTTTGTGATCTCTTGAACACTTAAAATAAAGGGTAAGAGTGGTACTAAATGATGTAACTGGAGAGACAGACCACTCCCTGTACATGACCTCAAAAGTAGGAAAACGCCGTTTTTCGGGTACATAACCTCAAATATCTCAAAATCATGACGTGATGGGCTAAATTACTTCAGATGGGATAAATTACTTCGGCAAATGACCCTTAAATAGAATATAAAAAAAATTAAAATTTGTAAACTCGTGTAAATTATGGCAAAAGCAATATTCTATTATAATAACACTTATCATACCTCTATATAATATAAACAAACAAACAAACAAAAAAAACCCATAATAGAAAAAAAAAAATAATAAAAGCGAACAGTACCAAGAAAGCAGAGAAGAATGATTTATAAATAACTACAAAAATCTTAGGCACAAAGAACAAGCCAAATTTATAAAAAGCAAAACTATATCTCTATATTAGATACAGTAGTAAATAGATTCCCTATTCAAATTGTAATAGTGGACGAAAATAGTAAGAACATCACGAACGTTTTTAATAACAAACAAATTTATATTGATAGGAGAGACATTAATAATAATGTCATCATCATCGTACGAAGAGGCAAAATAAAAAAGGGCAAAATAGGAATATATTCATATCAAACGATCATGAGTATAATAAAATACAGAAAATTCTCGTAAAGGATTTTGACAATAACCCTAACATAAAATTTGTGAAATGTTTTAAACGGGCTAAAGAAAACCTTGAAGAACTTAACAAACAAATCGCCTTGTTCCACAAAAGTGAGACATAGTAGCTACATATTAGCAATTAAAGGCGAAAATACAACCCCAAACTTAAAGAGCACATTCATAAAATCATAAATAACTGCGAAACTTGCACTGGTGGCAAATATGATCGTAACCCGATCAAAAATATATTTCACCTAACTGAAACACCAAAAACAATAAACGAAGTCGTTCATATTGATACGTATGTAAATTCAAAACAATCGTTCATAATATTCTTTGACAAATTTTCGAAACAGAACTAGCAGAACAATTGTTGATAATATTCAACAGTTCCTAGCGGTAAAAGGAAAAGTTCAAAAGTTTGTATGCGACAACGAATTCAACAATACCAATGTGAGAGAATTCTTACAAGAGCAAGGTATCGAGGTAGAAGGATTGAACAATACAATAACAGAAAAAATTCGAACACTTAACATTGATGAGAAAAGACCAATAACACAGGTCAACATAGTTTAGTTGCTGGAAAGCTAAGCGTCATTTCCGAAGTAATTTGCTGCGTAGAATCCGAATCCGAAAAGTTGGAAAACGCCGCTTTTCGGGTACAAAACCTCAAATATCTCAAAAACCTTACGTGTCGCGCCAATTCTTACCACGGATTCGGTTTCTACGCAGCAAATTACTTCGGCAAATGACCCTTAAATAGAGGGGTATATAAAAAAAATAAAATTTGTAAACTAGTGTAATCGGACAGATGGCAAAAGCAATATTCTATTATAACACTTATCATACCTCTATAAAATTTACACCATTCGACGTACAAAATAATATAATCAATCATAACGTACTACACGAGCAATTGCTCAAACAAACAAAAAACCCATAATAGAAAAAACCAATAATAAAAGCGAACATTACCAAGAAAGCAGAGAAGAATGATTTATAAATAACTACAAAAATCTTAGGCACAAAGAACAATCCAAATTTATAAAAAGACCATTAAACAATGACCACGATATGAGTATTAAAAACCTCTAAAACATTCTAATATTCCAGGTCCTATTTCTACTCCTCATCCTTTGCCCCATCCAAACAGCAACGATGGTCACAACAACACCCATTAAAGCAGAGCACGGTCTATTTAAGGGTCATTTGCCGAAGTAATTTGCTGCGTAGAAACCGAATCCGTGGTCAGAATTGGCGCATCACGTAAGGTTTTTGCGATATTTGAGGTTATGTACCCGAAAAGCGGCGTTTTCCAACTTTTCGGATTCGGATTCTACGCAGCAAATTAATTTGGCAAATGACCCTCGTTTCTATTCGATGTTCTTATCCTATGTGGCGATTTTAAAAAAAAGGGTCAACCAGTAAATATCAATGAACCCGATTATATAGTAACATTTGAGAAATTAAAGGAGTTAGTAACAAACTCTCCGATACTAAGATATCCAAATTTTCACAAAAAATTCAAAATAACGTCCGATGAGAGCAATTTTGCTATTGGAACAGTACTTTCTCAAGGACATTCAATTGCTTATGCATCTCGCACTTTAAATAAACATGAATGGAGGCAATCAAATATTTTAGTCCTTATAGAGATTGGTCGAGAGTTTGACCTCGTATTTTGTCATCAGCCATTTAAGTGGCTCATGACAAAATACACTGGAAGAGACATAAGTCCGAGACTTCAAAGATGGTTGATTAGCTTAGCAGAGTATAATTTTAAACTATGACTATATTAAAGGCGAAAACAATAGAATAGCAGAAGACGAAATAAATCATGGAAACGATGATTTAAATACGAACAAAGAACAAGATGCTCAGGCAGTCAAACCTCAAGAGGAAGACTTATACCTAAATGAACCTCTTATCAAAGAGGAAGATAATGTCTCAATAGAGGTGCAAACAGTTCACTCTCAAGAGGACTGGCAAAACTATATCTCTATATTAGATACAGTAGTAAATAGATTCCCTATTCAAATTATAATAGTGGACGAAAAGATACTTGCACTGGTGGCAAATATGATCGTAACCCGATCAAAAATATATTTCACCTAACTGAAACACCAAAAACAATAAACGAAGTCGTTCATATTGATACGTATGTAAATTCAAAACAATCGTTCATAATATTCATTGACAAATTTTCGAAGCATGCAACATGTTTCCCCATAACTAGAGGTAAAAGGAAAAGTTCAAAAGTTTGTATGCGACAACGAATTCAACAATACCAATGTGAGAGAATTCTTACAAGAGCAAGGTATCGAATACGACATAGAAAGATTGAACAATACAATAACAAAAAAAATTCGACCACTTGATTTGAAATTTGATTTGATGAGAAAAGACCAATAATACAGGTCAACATTAGTTTAGTTGATGGAAAGCTGAGGGTCATTTCCGAAGTAATTTGCTACGTAGAATCCGAATCCATGATCCGAATTGGCCCATCACGTCAAGATTTTGAGATAGTTAAGGTTATGTACCCGAAAAACTGCGTTTTTTCCTACTTTTAAGGTTATGTACAGGGTGAAAAAAATATTTGTGGTCTGTCTCTCCAAATACATCATTTAGTACCTCTCTTACACTTTATTTTAAAAGTTAAAGAGATCAAATACGATTTTTTTCGCAAAGGTATGGCTATTCGAAGTTCGACGTCATTAGCATTTGCATTAAATCTTTGAGACAATAATTATTTCGTAACTTCGAATAGCCCCAACTTTGCGAAAAAAATCGTTTGTGATCTCTTGAACACTTAAAATAAAGGGTAAGAGTGGTACTAAATGATGTAACTGGAGAGACAGACCACTCCCTGTACATGACCTCAAAAGTAGGAAAACGCCGTTTTTCGGGTACATAACCTCAAATATCTCAAAATCATGCCGTGATGGGCTAAATTACTTCAGATGGGATAAATTACTTCGGCAAATGACCCTTAAATAGAATATAAAAAAAATTAAAATTTGTAAACTCGTGTAAATTATGGCAAAAGCAATATTCTATTATAATAACACTTATCATACCTCTATATAATATAATCAATCATAACGTACTACACGAGCAATTGCTCAAACAAACAAAAAAAACCCATAATAGAAAAAACCAATAATAAAAGCGAACAGTACCAAGAAAGCAGAGAAGAATGATTTATAAATAACTACAAAAATCTTAGGCACAAAGAACAATCCAAATTTATAAAAAGACCATTAAACAATGACCACGATATGAGTATTAAAAACCTCTAAAACATTCTAATATTCCAGGTCCTATTTCTACTCCTCATCCTTTGCCCCATCCAAACAGCAACGATGGTCACAACAACACCCATTAAAGCAGAGCACGGTCTATTTAAGGGTCATTTGCCGAAGTAATTTGCTGCGTAGAAACCGAATCCGTGGTCAGAATTGGCGCATCACGTAAGGTTTTTGCGATATTTGAGGTTATGTACCCGAAAAGCGGCGTTTTCCAACTTTTCGGATTCGGATTCTACGCAGCAAATTAATTTGGCAAATGACCCTCGTTTCTATTCGATGTTCTTATCCTATGTGGCGATTTTAAAAAAAAGGGTCAACCAGTAAATATCAATGAACCCGATTATATAGTAACATTTGAGAAATTAAAGGAGTTAGTAACAAACTCTCCGATACTAAGATATCCAAATTTTCACAAAAAATTCAAAATAACGTCCGATGAGAGCAATTTTGCTATTGGAACAGTACTTTCTCAAGGACATTCAATTGCTTATGCATCTCGCACTTTAAATAAACATGAATGGAGGCAATCAAATATTTTAGTCCTTATAGAGATTGGTCGAGAGTTTGACCTCGTATTTTGTCATCAGCCATTTAAGTGGCTCATGACAAAATACACTGGAAGAGACATAAGTCCGAGACTTCAAAGATGGTTGATTAGCTTAGCAGAGTATAATTTTAAACTATGACTATATTAAAGGCGAAAACAATAGAATAGCAGAAGACGAAATAAATCATGGAAACGATGATTTAAATACGAACAAAGAACAAGATGCTCAGGCAGTCAAACCTCAAGAGGAAGACTTATACCTAAATGAACCTCTTATCAAAGAGGAAGATAATGTCTCAATAGAGGTGCAAACAGTTCACTCTCAAGAGGACTGGCAAAACTATATCTCTATATTAGATACAGTAGTAAATAGATTCCCTATTCAAATTATAATAGTGGACGAAAAGATACTTGCACTGGTGGCAAATATGATCGTAACCCGATCAAAAATATATTTCACCTAACTGAAACACCAAAAACAATAAACGAAGTCGTTCATATTGATACGTATGTAAATTCAAAACAATCGTTCATAATATTCATTGACAAATTTTCGAAGCATGCAACATGTTTCCCCATAACTAGAGGTAAAAGGAAAAGTTCAAAAGTTTGTATGCGACAACGAATTCAACAATACCAATGTGAGAGAATTCTTACAAGAGCAAGGTATCGAATACGACATAGAAAGATTGAACAATACAATAACAAAAAAAATTCGACCACTTGATTTGAAATTTGATTTGATGAGAAAAGACCAATAATACAGGTCAACATTAGTTTAGTTGATGGAAAGCTGAGGGTCATTTCCGAAGTAATTTGCTACGTAGAATCCGAATCCATGATCCGAATTGGCCCATCACGTCAAGATTTTGAGATAGTTAAGGTTATGTACCCGAAAAACTGCGTTTTTTCCTACTTTTAAGGTTATGTACAGGGTGAAAAAAATATTTGTGGTCTGTCTCTCCAAATACATCATTTAGTACCTCTCTTACACTTTATTTTAAAAGTTAAAGAGATCAAATACGATTTTTTTCGCAAAGGTATGGCTATTCGAAGTTCGACGTCATTAGCATTTGCATTAAATCTTTGAGACAATAATTATTTCGTAACTTCGAATAGCCCCAACTTTGCGAAAAAAATCGTTTGTGATCTCTTGAACACTTAAAATAAAGGGTAAGAGTGGTACTAAATGATGTAACTGGAGAGACAGACCACTCCCTGTACATGACCTCAAAAGTAGGAAAACGCCGTTTTTCGGGTACATAACCTCAAATATCTCAAAATCATGCCGTGATGGGCTAAATTACTTCAGATGGGATAAATTACTTCGGCAAATGACCCTTAAATAGAATATAAAAAAAATTAAAATTTGTAAACTCGTGTAAATTATGGCAAAAGCAATATTCTATTATAATAACACTTATCATACCTCTATATAATATAATCAATCATAACGTACTACACGAGCAATTGCTCAAACAAACAAAAAAAACCCATAATAGAAAAAACCAATAATAAAAGCGAACAGTACCAAGAAAGCAGAGAAGAATGATTTATAAATAACTACAAAAATCTTAGGCACAAAGAACAATCCAAATTTATAAAAAGACCATTAAACAATGACCACGATATGAGTATTAAAAACCTCTAAAACATTCTAATATTCCAGGTCCTATTTCTACTCCTCATCCTTTGCCCCATCCAAACAGCAACGATGGTCACAACAACACCCATTAAAGCAGAGCACGGTCTATTTAAGGGTCATTTGCCGAAGTAATTTGCTGCGTAGAAACCGAATCCGTGGTCAGAATTGGCGCATCACGTAAGGTTTTTGCGATATTTGAGGTTATGTACCCGAAAAGCGGCGTTTTCCAACTTTTCGGATTCGGATTCTACGCAGCAAATTAATTTGGCAAATGACCCTCGTTTCTATTCGATGTTCTTATCCTATGTGGCGATTTTAAAAAAAAGGGTCAACCAGTAAATATCAATGAACCCGATTATATAGTAACATTTGAGAAATTAAAGGAGTTAGTAACAAACTCTCCGATACTAAGATATCCAAATTTTCACAAAAAATTCAAAATAACGTCCGATGAGAGCAATTTTGCTATTGGAACAGTACTTTCTCAAGGACATTCAATTGCTTATGCATCTCGCACTTTAAATAAACATGAATGGAGGCAATCAAATATTTTAGTCCTTATAGAGATTGGTCGAGAGTTTGACCTCGTATTTTGTCATCAGCCATTTAAGTGGCTCATGACAAAATACACTGGAAGAGACATAAGTCCGAGACTTCAAAGATGGTTGATTAGCTTAGCAGAGTATAATTTTAAACTATGACTATATTAAAGGCGAAAACAATAGAATAGCAGAAGACGAAATAAATCATGGAAACGATGATTTAAATACGAACAAAGAACAAGATGCTCAGGCAGTCAAACCTCAAGAGGAAGACTTATACCTAAATGAACCTCTTATCAAAGAGGAAGATAATGTCTCAATAGAGGTGCAAACAGTTTACTCTCAAGAGGACTGGCAAAACTATATCTCTATATTAGATACAGTAGTAAATAGATTCCCTATTCAAATTATAATAGTGGACGAAAAGATACTTGCACTGGTGGCAAATATGATCGTAACCCGATCAAAAATATATTTCACCTAACTGAAACACCAAAAACAATAAACGAAGTCGTTCATATTGATACGTATGTAAATTCAAAACAATCGTTCATAATATTCATTGACAAATTTTCGAAGCATGCAACATGTTTCCCCATAACTAGAGGTAAAAGGAAAAGTTCAAAAGTTTGTATGCGACAACGAATTCAACAATACCAATGTGAGAGAATTCTTACAAGAGCAAGGTATCGAATACGACATAGAAAGATTGAACAATACAATAACAAAAAAAATTCGACCACTTGATTTGAAATTTGATTTGATGAGAAAAGACCAATAATACAGGTCAACATTAGTTTAGTTGATGGAAAGCTGAGGGTCATTTCCGAAGTAATTTGCTACGTAGAATCCGAATCCATGATCCGAATTGGCCCATCACGTCAAGATTTTGAGATAGTTAAGGTTATGTACCCGAAAAACTGCGTTTTTTCCTACTTTTAAGGTTATGTACAGGGTGAAAAAAATATTTGTGGTCTGTCTCTCCAAATACATCATTTAGTACCTCTCTTACACTTTATTTTAAAAGTTAAAGAGATCAAATACGATTTTTTTCGCAAAGGTATGGCTATTCGAAGTTCGACGTCATTAGCATTTGCATTAAATCTTTGAGACAATAATTATTTCGTAACTTCGAATAGCCCCAACTTTGCGAAAAAAATCGTTTGTGATCTCTTGAACACTTAAAATAAAGGGTAAGAGTGGTACTAAATGATGTAACTGGAGAGACAGACCACTCCCTGTACATGACCTCAAAAGTAGGAAAACGCCGTTTTTCGGGTACATAACCTCAAATATCTCAAAATCATGCCGTGATGGGCTAAATTACTTCAGATGGGATAAATTACTTCGGCAAATGACCCTTAAATAGAATATAAAAAAAATTAAAATTTGTAAACTCGTGTAAATTATGGCAAAAGCAATATTCTATTATAATAACACTTATCATACCTCTATATAATATAATCAATCATAACGTACTACACGAGCAATTGCTCAAACAAACAAAAAAAACCCATAATAGAAAAAACCAATAATAAAAGCGAACAGTACCAAGAAAGCAGAGAAGAATGATTTATAAATAACTACAAAAATCTTAGGCACAAAGAACAATCCAAATTTATAAAAAGACCATTAAACAATGACCACGATATGAGTATTAAAAACCTCTAAAACATTCTAATATTCCAGGTCCTATTTCTACTCCTCATCCTTTGCCCCATCCAAACAGCAACGATGGTCACAACAACACCCATTAAAGCAGAGCACGGTCTATTTAAGGGTCATTTGCCGAAGTAATTTGCTGCGTAGAAACCGAATCCGTGGTCAGAATTGGCGCATCACGTAAGGTTTTTGCGATATTTGAGGTTATGTACCCGAAAAGCGGCGTTTTCCAACTTTTCGGATTCGGATTCTACGCAGCAAATTAATTTGGCAAATGACCCTCGTTTCTATTCGATGTTCTTATCCTATGTGGCGATTTTAAAAAAAAGGGTCAACCAGTAAATATCAATGAACCCGATTATATAGTAACATTTGAGAAATTAAAGGAGTTAGTAACAAACTCTCCGATACTAAGATATCCAAATTTTCACAAAAAATTCAAAATAACGTCCGATGAGAGCAATTTTGCTATTGGAACAGTACTTTCTCAAGGACATTCAATTGCTTATGCATCTCGCACTTTAAATAAACATGAATGGAGGCAATCAAATATTTTAGTCCTTATAGAGATTGGTCGAGAGTTTGACCTCGTATTTTGTCATCAGCCATTTAAGTGGCTCATGACAAAATACACTGGAAGAGACATAAGTCCGAGACTTCAAAGATGGTTGATTAGCTTAGCAGAGTATAATTTTAAACTATGACTATATTAAAGGCGAAAACAATAGAATAGCAGAAGACGAAATAAATCATGGAAACGATGATTTAAATACGAACAAAGAACAAGATGCTCAGGCAGTCAAACCTCAAGAGGAAGACTTATACCTAAATGAACCTCTTATCAAAGAGGAAGATAATGTCTCAATAGAGGTGCAAACAGTTCACTCTCAAGAGGACTGGCAAAACTATATCTCTATATTAGATACAGTAGTAAATAGATTCCCTATTCAAATTATAATAGTGGACGAAAAGATACTTGCACTGGTGGCAAATATGATCGTAACCCGATCAAAAATATATTTCACCTAACTGAAACACCAAAAACAATAAACGAAGTCGTTCATATTGATACGTATGTAAATTCAAAACAATCGTTCATAATATTCATTGACAAATTTTCGAAGCATGCAACATGTTTCCCCATAACTAGAGGTAAAAGGAAAAGTTCAAAAGTTTGTATGCGACAACGAATTCAACAATACCAATGTGAGAGAATTCTTACAAGAGCAAGGTATCGAATACGACATAGAAAGATTGAACAATACAATAACAAAAAAAATTCGACCACTTGATTTGAAATTTGATTTGATGAGAAAAGACCAATAATACAGGTCAACATTAGTTTAGTTGATGGAAAGCTGAGGGTCATTTCCGAAGTAATTTGCTACGTAGAATCCGAATCCATGATCCGAATTGGCCCATCACGTCAAGATTTTGAGATAGTTAAGGTTATGTACCCGAAAAACTGCGTTTTTTCCTACTTTTAAGGTTATGTACAGGGTGAAAAAAATATTTGTGGTCTGTCTCTCCAAATACATCATTTAGTACCTCTCTTACACTTTATTTTAAAAGTTAAAGAGATCAAATACGATTTTTTTCGCAAAGGTATGGCTATTCGAAGTTCGACGTCATTAGCATTTGCATTAAATCTTTGAGACAATAATTATTTCGTAACTTCGAATAGCCCCAACTTTGCGAAAAAAATCGTTTGTGATCTCTTGAACACTTAAAATAAAGGGTAAGAGTGGTACTAAATGATGTAACTGGAGAGACAGACCACTCCCTGTACATGACCTCAAAAGTAGGAAAACGCCGTTTTTCGGGTACATAACCTCAAATATCTCAAAATCATGCCGTGATGGGCTAAATTACTTCAGATGGGATAAATTACTTCGGCAAATGACCCTTAAATAGAATATAAAAAAAATTAAAATTTGTAAACTCGTGTAAATTATGGCAAAAGCAATATTCTATTATAATAACACTTATCATACCTCTATATAATATAATCAATCATAACGTACTACACGAGCAATTGCTCAAACAAACAAAAAAAACCCATAATAGAAAAAACCAATAATAAAAGCGAACAGTACCAAGAAAGCAGAGAAGAATGATTTATAAATAACTACAAAAATCTTAGGCACAAAGAACAATCCAAATTTATAAAAAGACCATTAAACAATGACCACGATATGAGTATTAAAAACCTCTAAAACATTCTAATATTCCAGGTCCTATTTCTACTCCTCATCCTTTGCCCCATCCAAACAGCAACGATGGTCACAACAACACCCATTAAAGCAGAGCACGGTCTATTTAAGGGTCATTTGCCGAAGTAATTTGCTGCGTAGAAACCGAATCCGTGGTCAGAATTGGCGCATCACGTAAGGTTTTTGCGATATTTGAGGTTATGTACCCGAAAAGCGGCGTTTTCCAACTTTTCGGATTCGGATTCTACGCAGCAAATTAATTTGGCAAATGACCCTCGTTTCTATTCGATGTTCTTATCCTATGTGGCGATTTTAAAAAAAAGGGTCAACCAGTAAATATCAATGAACCCGATTATATAGTAACATTTGAGAAATTAAAGGAGTTAGTAACAAACTCTCCGATACTAAGATATCCAAATTTTCACAAAAAATTCAAAATAACGTCCGATGAGAGCAATTTTGCTATTGGAACAGTACTTTCTCAAGGACATTCAATTGCTTATGCATCTCGCACTTTAAATAAACATGAATGGAGGCAATCAAATATTTTAGTCCTTATAGAGATTGGTCGAGAGTTTGACCTCGTATTTTGTCATCAGCCATTTAAGTGGCTCATGACAAAATACACTGGAAGAGACATAAGTCCGAGACTTCAAAGATGGTTGATTAGCTTAGCAGAGTATAATTTTAAACTATGACTATATTAAAGGCGAAAACAATAGAATAGCAGAAGACGAAATAAATCATGGAAACGATGATTTAAATACGAACAAAGAACAAGATGCTCAGGCAGTCAAACCTCAAGAGGAAGACTTATACCTAAATGAACCTCTTATCAAAGAGGAAGATAATGTCTCAATAGAGGTGCAAACAGTTTACTCTCAAGAGGACTGGCAAAACTATATCTCTATATTAGATACAGTAGTAAATAGATTCCCTATTCAAATTATAATAGTGGACGAAAAGATACTTGCACTGGTGGCAAATATGATCGTAACCCGATCAAAAATATATTTCACCTAACTGAAACACCAAAAACAATAAACGAAGTCGTTCATATTGATACGTATGTAAATTCAAAACAATCGTTCATAATATTCATTGACAAATTTTCGAAGCATGCAACATGTTTCCCCATAACTAGAGGTAAAAGGAAAAGTTCAAAAGTTTGTATGCGACAACGAATTCAACAATACCAATGTGAGAGAATTCTTACAAGAGCAAGGTATCGAATACGACATAGAAAGATTGAACAATACAATAACAAAAAAAATTCGACCACTTGATTTGAAATTTGATTTGATGAGAAAAGACCAATAATACAGGTCAACATTAGTTTAGTTGATGGAAAGCTGAGGGTCATTTCCGAAGTAATTTGCTACGTAGAATCCGAATCCATGATCCGAATTGGCCCATCACGTCAAGATTTTGAGATAGTTAAGGTTATGTACCCGAAAAACTGCGTTTTTTCCTACTTTTGAGGTTATGTATAGGGTGAAAAAAATATTTGTGGTCTGTCTCTCCAAATACATCATTTAGTACCTCTCTTACACTTTATTTTAAAAGTTAAAGAGATCAAATACGATTTTTTTCGCAAAGGTATGGCTATTCGAAGTTCGACGTCATTAGCATTTGCATTAAATCTTTGAGACAATAATTATTTCGTAACTTCGAATAGCCCCAACTTTGCGAAAAAAATCGTTTGTGATCTCTTGAACACTTAAAATAAAGGGTAAGAGTGGTACTAAATGATGTAACTGGAGAGACAGACCACTCCCTGTACATGACCTCAAAAGTAGGAAAACGCCGTTTTTCGGGTACATAACCTCAAATATCTCAAAATCATGACGTGATGGGCTAAATTACTTCAGATGGGATAAATTACTTCGGCAAATGACCCTTAAATAGAATATAAAAAAAATTAAAATTTGTAAACTCGTGTAAATTATGGCAAAAGCAATATTCTATTATAATAACACTTATCATACCTCTATATAATATAATCAATCATAACGTACTACACGAGCAATTGCTCAAACAAACAAAAAAACCCATAATAGAAAAAACCAATAATAAAAGCGAACAGTACCAAGAAAGCAGAGAAGAATGATTTATAAATAACTACAAAAATCTTAGGCACAAAGAACAAGCCAAATTTATAAAAAGCAAAACTATATCTCTATATTAGATACAGTAGTAAATAGATTCCCTATTCAAATTGTAATAGTGGACGAAAATAGTAAGAACATCACGAACGTTTTTAATAACAAACAAATTTATATTGATAGGAGAGACATTAATAATAATGTCATCATCATCGTACGAAGAGGCAAAATAAAAAAGGGCAAAATAGGAATATATTCATATCAAACGATCATGAGTATAATAAAATACAGAAAATTCTCGTAAAGGATTTTGACAATAACCCTAACATAAAATTTGTGAAATGTTTTAAACGGGCTAAAGAAAACCTTGAAGAACTTAACAAACAAATCGCCTTGTTCCACAAAAGTGAGACATAGTAGCTACATATTAGCAATTAAAGGCGAAAATACAACCCCAAACTTAAAGAGCACATTCATAAAATCATAAATAACTGCGAAACTTGCACTGGTGGCAAATATGATCGTAACCCGATCAAAAATATATTTCACCTAACTTGAACACCAAAAACAATAAACGAAGTCGTTCATATTGATACGTATGTAAATTCAAAACAATCGTTCATAATATTCTTTGACAAATTTTCGAAACAGAACTAGCAGAACAATTGTTGATAATATTCAACAGTTCCTAGCGGTAAAAGGAAAAGTTCAAAAGTTTGTATGCGACAACGAATTCAACAATACCAATGTGAGAGAATTCTTACAAGAGCAAGGTATCGAGGTAGAAGGATTGAACAATACAATAACAGAAAAAATTCGAACACTTAACATTGATGAGAAAAGACCAATAACACAGGTCAACATAGTTTAGTTGCTGGAAAGCTAAGCGTCATTTCCGAAGTAATTTGCTGCGTAGAATCCGAATCCGAAAAGTTGGAAAACGCCGCTTTTCGGGTACAAAACCTCAAATATCTCAAAAACCTTACGTGTCGCGCCAATTCTTACCACGGATTCGGTTTCTACGCAGCAAATTACTTCGGCAAATGACCCTTAAATAGAGGGGTATATAAAAAAAAATAAAATTTGTAAACTAGTGTAATCGGACAGATGGCAAAAGCAATATTCTATTATAACACTTATCATACCTCTATAAAATTTACACCATTCGACGTACAAAATAATATAATCAATCATAACGTACTACACGAGCAATTGCTCAAACAAACAAAAAACCCATAATAGAAAAAACCAATAATAAAAGCGAACATTACCAAGAAAGCAGAGAAGAATGATTTATAAATAACTACAAAAATCTTAGGCACAAAGAACAATCCAAATTTATAAAAAGACCATTAAACAATGACCACGATATGAGTATTAAAAACCTCTAAAACATTCTAATATTCCAGGTCCTATTTCTACTCCTCATCCTTTGCCCCATCCAAACAGCAACGATGGTCACAACAACACCCATTAAAGCAGAGCACGGTCTATTTAAGGGTCATTTGCCGAAGTAATTTGCTGCGTAGAATCCGAATCCGAAAAGTTGGAAAACGCCGCTTTTCGGGTACATAACCTCAAATATCTCAAAAACCTTACGTGATGCGCCAATTCTGACCACGGATTCGGTTTCTACGCAGCAAATTACTTCGGCAAATGACCCTTAAATAGAGGGATATATAAAAAAAATTAAAATTTGTTAACTAGTGTAATCGGACAGATGGCAAAAGCAATATTCTATTGTAACACTTATCATACCTCTATAAAATTTAATATAATCAATCATAACGTACTACACGAGCAATTGCTCAAACAAACAAAAAACCCATAATAGAAAAAACCAATAATAAAAGCGAACATTACCAAGAAAGCAGAGAAGAATGATTTATAAATAACTACAAAAATCTTAGGCACAAAGAACAAGCCAAATTTATAAAAAGACCATTAAACAATGACCACGACGATATAAGTATTAAAAACCTCTAAAACATTCTAATATTCCAGGTTCTATTTCTACTCCTCATCCTTTGCCCCATCCAAACAGCAACGATGGTCACAACAACACCCCTTTCCCAAGGACGACTGGGTTTACGCCCCGGACCGATCTGCACAAGAAGTTTTGTGCAGTCAAAGGTTGTCCAACTCAGCCCAAGTGGCTGTATCAGGTATCTATGTTTACAATTTTTTATATGGAGTCAACAGTTATGTCGGTGCAACTGTTGAAGATACTCCTGTGCCGCGCCGGCATTGAGAGGAACCCGGGACCTGGTCCCTGGTTCTGCTCTGTTTGTGGGAGGAAGATCTTCAGAAATGCGACCTCGGTTCAATGTTCTAGATGTGGCAGATGGTGCCACCTTAGATCTTGTTCGGGCCTCCAATCTCATAGAGACTGGTCAGAGCAATTTGTTGCTAGCTGTTGCTTAGGTAACTCTAATTCTGTTACCAATGATAGCACAGCTGTTGTACCTACTTCCAATGCAACTGCAACAACCTCCGCCTCGCAAGCAACTGCGGTTGCTAGCTGGATATGTTCCGTTTGTGGCAATCAGATGCATCGCAATGTTTTATCTGTGCGATGTAATGGATGTCACAATTGGTGTCATATGAGGAGGTGCACTGTTCTTAGATCTCATAGAGATTGGAGTACTGATTTCTTTGCGTCGTGTTGTCTATCTGCGCATAGTAATATGCTTGTCCCATCTGTGTCCCGGTCATCCGTGCGGACGTCATGTAGCTCCAGTAGTTCTACACAGTCTTGGCCAATTCTTCCGCCGCCCCGTCAACAAATTATGCGTGCTCGCAGTCCATTGGTTGAGCAGCGATTTAACTCTTTTAGAGTTATGCAACTCAACTGTAATGGTCTGCGTGGGAAATGGCTGAGATTGTGGACTACATGGTGCGTCATGACATCCTAATTGCAGCAGTGCAAGAGACCAAGCTCACGGATTTTGAGCCATGTCTTGCAAGGGGATCACCGAGTTATTCTTGGTGATTTCAATGCACACCATGAGATGTGGTTTTCAGAATTAGGTAATGACCTTAGGGGTATTAGTATTGCGGACCAGATAGATAGTTCTCCTTTTTGTACGATCAATGAGGATTGTGCAACCAGGATGAGCACTACCACATCCAGCTCCCCTGATTTAACTGTCGTCAGTGAATCGCTTATTGCATACTCTGAGTGGTCGATTGATATAGCGTTGGGCTCGGACCATATCCCTATTGTGGTTAACATTACTCGTCCGGAAGATTTTGTTGAATCGGATAGACGAGTCTTTGTGAACTCCAATGGGGCTAACTGGACTGGGTTTACACGCTGTATTGATCGATCAATCAGCGGTCTTTTGCCTCCTAATGATGTTAAGATAGGTGAAAGAATTCTTTGAGACGCGATCACTAAGGCTGCAAAGAGTCATATTCCTGCTGGTAGGTTTCCTAATATTAGGCCAGGCTTCCAGGCTTGATAGTCGTATTGCCTTGTTGTCCCGCAATGTGAACAATCTCGTTGCGGAACACAGGAAGGCAAAATGGCTAGAGCACTTGGATAATTGTGACTCGGGTTCTTTCATCTGTCACATTTGATGGAGTACAAATAGGATCGTCAAAAAAGTGTGCCACCTATTTCTGCAGACAGTTCGTGCAACACCCTTCTCAGCAGAATAGGTTGAAGCGTAAATCCATACGTCATATTAGAAGGAAAAAAGGACATTAAGATTTGGTAGATTTTACATGTGAGGAGGTTCTTGCTGCTATAGGGAAAGCAAAATCATCCAAGGCACTCGGCCCAGACGTCATTTCTATGCTGATGCTGAAGCACCTTGGGCCTATAGCGGTAGCATACCTCACACACGTGTTAAATCTTTCCATTTCTCAGTTAATTGTCCCTGATGTATGGAAGGTAGCTAGGATTGTACCTCTCTTAAAACCTGGCAGTGTAGCTGATCTTGGTTCCTCTTATAGGCCCATATCGCTTCTTTCACCTGTAGTGAAAGTTCTTGAGTCATTATTACTTCCTTCAATGACAGAACACTGCCCTCTAGCAAATCATCAGCACGGGTTTAGGAAAGATCGTGGTACGACTACATTTGACCCATTGCTCAGATTCTCGGCTCATGCCACCAAGACAAATAACCGTCTTAAGTCGAGAAACAAAGTGTTGAAAGCGCGTGCCGGATCTTCTTGGGGTAAGGACAAGGAGACTATATTAACAACTTATAAAGCTATTGGACGTTCTGTCCTAAATTATGCTGCTCCTGTATGGACTCCTTTCCTAAGTAAGACTCAATGGCAAAGCCTGCAAAGAAGTCAGAACAGTGCGCTGAGGACTGCCACTGGTTGTTTGCAAATGACCCATGAGGATCATTTGCACAGTGAAACGATGATACTTCCTGTTCATCAGCATAATGAGCTGCTTTCGAAGCAGTTCTTGTTGGGTGCGTACAGAGTTGATCATCCGAACCATGGCACCCTCACTACATCAGCGCCTACCCGAATAAGATCAGATATCAGGATATACAAGTCGAACATAAATCGCTTTATCACTGATAGCAACATTGAGGAGTATGAATTTACTTCCGGAAGGGCCCAATTGCATAAAGATGCAACTGAGCATGCAATTCGCTCGTTTAGGGACAACATAATATTAGGTGGAAGACCTCCACCTATTCATGAGAGCGAAAAACATCTCCCTCGTAGCACCAGGACTAAACTTGCACAGTTAAGATCCGGATGGAGCGTTATGCTCGAGTGCTACAGGGAAATAATTGGGATAAGTAATACAAATTGCTGCCCTGATTGCGGTCAATCACCGCATGACACTTTTCACCTGTTCAGTTGCCCGTCCCATCCTACACAATTGAGCCCTTTAGACCTCTGGTTACGACCAGTGGATGTTGCCTGTTTCCTAGACCTTGACACTTGAGGTTTGCATTTCGGGTTTTCTTCCTCTTTCACAAACATTGCTTGCACTATTACATTTGTTTTATATATAATGAATTGTATACATATGATTTTCTGATATAGCTCACAAGAAGGAGCTGCTGCAACAACAACAACAACAACACCCATTAAAGCAGAGCACGGATTTATTAACACAACACTAAATACCGTAGAAATAGCTAATACTACTTAGTAGAATTGTACTTCACATCATAAAACCACATGAATTAACAACAATAAATAATAATATGGAATTTAATATTAAATCGCTAACAGACGACAATATCAAACACTTAATAACAGAAATAAATTCAGTAAAATCAAAAATTAAATCCACTATCCCATATAACAGGCAAAAACGGGGATTAATAAACGCCGTCGGTACAGCTCAGAAATGGTTGTTAGGCGTAATGGACGATAATGACAAACAGGAAATACTAGAACACATTCAAAATAATCAAGTAAACAACCATGAAATCATTAAGACAATTAACAAACAAATAAACATCAACGCTCATTTTAATAAGTCAATTAATAATATCAAAGACTCAATTTTAGAAGATAGGGAAATCGAACAATCCCTAAACCAAATTAACAAATACAATAGTGACGTAAATAAGAAACTGCTATATCATGACCAAATAACAAAACTAAAATATTTACAGGACAAAATAGACCAAATACTGGACAATATAGTTTTCGCAAAACACAATATGTTCCATCCTTCCATACTAACCTCGGAATACAGACAAATACGAAATAGATTTTTACAGAATCAAACTAATTAAAATGGGAGTACTTTTCGAAGAATTTTTCACTAATATTTGCAAGATACCTATCGACTATATAATAGCAAAACTTACCCAAATAATACCTATGTCTAATGAACATAATTTCAAGATAGACTACAAAGAAGAAAAAAATTGTAAAAATAAAAATCATAATATATATGTACATATGAAGAAGAAACATCATTTAACAAATTAAAACAGAGTAAACATTGTATTTTCCATAATAATTGTAAATGGACCTATGATGAAAAAACAATAGTAAGGCAATTAAATGAAGAAGTCATCCTAATTCAAACGAATAAAACAATGAATATAAAAATAATCTGTAATAATATACAGAATGATTCAATAATGAATTCAAACGTTATGCTAGTAATCAAAAAATGTTCAGTGAATACTCGTATAAATAACGAAATTTTTTCCAATAAATAAGAACATTATAGACAAATTTTCGTAAAAGTCAATAGTAACAACAATTACACTGGCCTACATGAGTTTTCCGAATGGATTTTTCGTGCTGAACACGGGTTCAAAAACTTTCCATCACGTCACGTTTTCGAGAAAATAGGGGATGAATTCCCTAAAAACAACGTTTTTGGCAGTTTTTGAATAATCGTAGGCAAAATCCTTACGTGATATAAACTTCGCTATTATCAGAAAGTAAAGGCTGAAACAAGCCCTTTCAAATAAGCATTGTGCCAATTTAATCGCATGCGTCCTTAGGGAGAGTGTGTTTTTGTCTAAGGGTGGAGGAAAAAATGTATAATTGTACTAATATTAATATAAGGCATTGCAATCTCTTATATATCTTTCATGAGAATCCTAAGACAAAAGGGGGTGGAGATACGTACCTTCACCCTAGCTTGCACAATTATGTTGATAACGACGACATCAACATGATTGTCAAAAAATATTTAAGCAATGAATGAAATATGAAACTCTGCTCGTAGCATGGGTCATGTTATGTATGTGTAATTTAAAAATGTACTAACCTACTCTCGTTCACTCATACATAAACAACGTAAGCACCGACGACACTTCTGTTGCTTATGCTTAGCAAGCATAAAAATAAACAAAGCTGAATAAGTTATCGCAGCGTTTTTCGTTTACAAAAGAACAAAACGAAAACGAAGCGGACAAATATTTATAAAACAACTACAATGCTTCATACAACTAAGCATAATACATGTGTAGAACATAAGTGGCATAAAAGCTCCAAAGTAAATTCGGTAAATTTGGTCTTAAGACCAAAACTCGTACAATTAAGATTGAATATAATAAAATCGGAATTCTTCTTTTTTACTTATACTCTAAGTACATTTGTAGATTTGTCGCGCTCTTGTTTTGTCTAGCGTCCGTCTGTTGTTCTTTACAAGCATACGGAAGCATATCGTTTTCGTCACAGATAAAAAAGTTATCGAAATGGAATTCAAACGCTAGTTTTATTGTATTATATTTGGCTGGAAAATGGCATCCAGCCATTGTTATTAAGCTACGTCATTTACGTGTATTTTTTATTTGTATATTTTTGTGTCTTGGACCATTACACGTTACAATGATACTGGTAGCATAAAAAAACGCCATGTAGGGAGGCATCTGAAAACAGCAACATCGGCAGATATGGTTAGAAAAGGTGAAGGCCAGCATTCAACGTAATCCACGACAAAGCGAAGTTCAATTGGAAAAAACTCAATGCATCTGCTCGTAGCACGGCTCATGTTATGTATGTGTAATTTAAAAATGTACTAACCTACTCTCGTTCACTCATACACTCACTCATATCTTTCACACATACACATACCACACGCATATATACCAATTATAATAGATACACAAAGGACTCATTAATAAATTCAGTCGTAAAGTTACGCTCAAGCAATGCACAACACGCGTCTTTCATTCGGACACCTAAAATACAACAGGTCACATATTATATTATTCGCTTTGAAATACCAGGGGCCTCAGATATCCTCACAAAGGTTTACCTTCCTAGGAAGACAAACCGGCAATCGTACAACCAGCTCGTATTATCTAAAGTTGGCCGCATTCCGCGCAGCATTAGCTCAATTTTTGAGCTGGAGCAGTTGCCAGACCAGCTAAACGAGATTCTACTGACTTCTTACTATGATAGCACATCTACCCGATCAGTCCACACGAAACAACACGTTTCATGGTGGACTAAATAGTTAGTTACATTTCAGATAACACGGGCTACCGCTCGATCACTTGCGCAGAGAGGGGTAGATAACCTCACCATTGCCTGGTTGGAAACCATGTTATATCAACGTGACATAATTTTGTCTCTTGGTAATGTGTCTGTTATTATTAGGGCGATGAAGGGGTGTCCGCAGGGGGGCCATCTCAACACTTCATTGATCCCTTCTCTCGTCCTAATCGAGCTCATTTGACATGCTGATGACCTGGCGATCCTGGTCTCGGGTAGATTTGGGCAGGTGGTCTCACACATGTGTTCTCTTCGGATTGTGATCAATAGGTGTGCCCACATAAGGCGGCCTTAGTAGCCTTCTCTAGGAAGTACAAATTCAATCTGGGTCCAATATGCATCCAAAACTCTCTTTCAAGATTCCCCAAAGAAGTAATATTCTGAGAAGATCATTGTTAAATTAACTTAACCATATGCGGGCTAGGCTAGACATATTCTTTTGCTGTTCCCGTTTTCCGTCAGGGTGGCTCCCAACGTTCTAACTCTGACACTGAGTATTAGTTAGCGTATCTTATCTGGCTGCCTTGGTACAACCAGACACTACGTCACGCACTGGTAATGGTTATGGGGTCTTCGATGCTTCCTCTAAGGTGTTGCAAAAATTAAGATTAAATAATAATACTATTCACACCTTGTGATTTATTGAATGATAAAATGTAAAAAATTAATATAATATACCAAAATGATTTCGCAACGGTTAGTGACATGATCGCTTGGGAACGGTTTTGATTTTTTTAAATGCTTGAAATAGTCCCAGTGGAAAGAATAATTGAAAAACTAACCCGAAAAAGTTGAAACAAACATAAACTGCTATTTTCTATTGACAAAACACGAATTTGTCATATCTCAGTAACTACTAAAGGCAGATAGATTAGTTTTGGTACATATGTAAAAAATCTACTAGAAAAGTGGGCAGTGGCACACTCTCCTATAAAAGTCGATATTTTTCATACCTCACCAACAATTAACCCAACTGGATAAGATTTGGTACGTATGTACAGGACACCGGAAGAAATAAGGTTCACTAGAAATGTGGGCGGTGCCACACCTTCTATATATGACAAAATACTAAATAGTCATATCACAATAACAATTTAAGCAGATGGATGAGATACTATATAAGGGGAATACTATGAGAGGATGGATGGTACCACTAACCATACAATATAAAGATACGTCAAATCATATACGAAAGTGTCACTTCAAATTGCTCCAGCGACAGGCCCCATGCTCTCTTTTACTTTCACAATTGTGAAAGAAAGAGAACAAGAGAGTCTAAGAGGCGACTGGTCCCAGAGCATGTTGGGATATGTGATAAGTGTGCGGTCGTACATACGTACGTATATATGTATGCATGTTTGCTTTATTTATTTTCTTTACATGCGCTGGTCGGTCGAAAGCCAACGCATTTTGTTTTCATTTGTTTAGCAAGTGACTATGGGTGTATGTAAGTATTTAACAGGCATAAGGCGTTTTGGACATTTATTTAATTATTAGCATCAGCGACTGGAAATAGTGATAATAATAATAACTCAATATTTACTTAAACAAGAAAAAACGTTAACTTCGGTTGAACCGAAGTTCTAATACGATTCACACGAAATTTTAAATAGTATTATAATACATAAAAGTGGGGGTTTAAATAGTAGATGTGTATGAAGCGATTTAGTAGATGTGTAAGATGCCGCCATATCGAATTTAAAGTTGATATTGACGTTTTCCATACAAATGCATAAAAGTTAACTGTGGGTTTATATGGGGCTACCTCAAAAAGTGGGAGGAACACGCCCCTTTGTATATGTATATGAAGCGGTTGTCCATTAAAATCCACAAAATCAAATTGCAAGCTAATATTGATCTAAATGAAGGATTTTTTCATAAAAAACACAAAATTGAACGGTGGGTTTGTATGGGGGCTACCTCAAAAAGTGGGCGGGTCACGCCCAATTGTCTATGTATGTTTAGCGGCTGTCTCTTAATATTGACTTTAATAAAAAAGTTTTTCTTACAAAAAGTCAAAAGTGGTCCATAGGTTTGTATGGGAGCTACCCCAAATAGTGGGCGAGCCCCGCCCGTTAGTCTATGTATGTTAAGCGGCTGACCATAAAAAGGCACCACATTGCATTTCAACCTAATATAGACTTTAATAAAGAAGTTTTCTTCCAATAAGTCAAAAGTGGGCAGTAGGTTTGTTTGGGAGCTACCCCAAATAGTGGGCGTGGCAGGTCAATCCTTATACTCTATTAAACTACAATAAAAAGAAGTATATGTGTCATATTTCCAAAATAGTTGTTAAGGTACTTTATCGCTGCACAAAATAAATGCTTTTAAAAGGTATGACTTTTTAACAAGTTCTTTGATCATATATGTACGTACATGTGCTTCCATTGATCAGGAAATTATTAGAATAATGAAATTCAAAGTCGCCGTTCAAATTCGCTACCAATTTTTGAGCCATTTACTATTCTTTCTTATTAAAATCAGAACAAACTCATTGAGCAGGTGATTCCTGTGTCCATAACAAGGATGGGACTGTGAAAACCAGTCTGCGTATATATGTAATTTGGCTGTGGCGATTATGCATGTTTGAACTATTTTCTTTTTTAAATTTTGTATTTTTGAGACTTTTTGTCGATAAATCGTTTAAAAATATCAAAATGTATTTTTATTAAAATAATTTATCTGAAAGCCCTTTCAGCTTTAAATTACTATTGACGTAGCCAAAATTTTTATTGAGTATCAAATACTCAGAAGTACACTGTACTTCATCAGGTTAACACATATTTCGCAGTCATGCTTCTGCAACAACTTATATAATAGATACCCTGCAAAATAACACAATGCATTTTCATTAAAACTATCTTGAGTATTTAAATTTGTTGCTTCTAAAGACAGTTCTAATTCTGATTCCTCGTCTGAGAAAATCGAATCATCATCATCATCTAAAGACTTAGAAAACTCTTTATATGTCGATTTATTCGAGCCAAAGTCTTTTACAATGTTAATCCACATAGTATCTTCATCAGGTGCACAGTCCCAGATGATCTTAAAATTTTCATTGACAATATTTTAGACATAATTATATTACATTCAAACATTGTCGGATTATTATTTGTGGAGCTACAAATAATAATCCGACGTAATCTTATTAAATAAAACAAATTTTCTAGAGGGTATTGGTTTAGTTTTGAAATTGCAACAAAAAAAAAATCAGACCTTCCAAATACTTTCAGACAAGGAACTTCGTTTGGATATTTTAATTCCTGAAAGTATGTACTCATTTCCAATAGGGTTGTGTGGACAACATTGTTTCGTTGTAATACACACCTTTATGGATTTTTATCGAATAAAACATGACTATTGAGGCAGTCAAATAGTCTGTTTATTTTTTCAATAAATGTGGCCGTAGCTTCAGCACTTTCCTTACAATGAAGAAATCCTCCAGAATTGATCATTGTTTGCAGTGCTGCGGCGACACTGTGGCTAAAATCTTGAGTAGCATTTTTAACTTTCATTTTTTCGAACGCACTTGGATTTATATGGCTCGGGCAGAGTCGAGTTGAGTTTTTGGAATCGATATAATAAAAATTTTGTATATGCGTAGAAAGATTGCGCATCATAATTGGCTATTGTCGAAAGGACACTATAAGATTTTATCTTTGTCTTTCGAAAACGGCAACGCATATTAAACACATTTAAAACACTTTTTAAAGCCATAAACTTTTGGCTGTGGCTTGCAAGATCTTGCCATATTTGATTTTTGTGCGAATCCTCAAAAGTTAATAAATTTCCTATATCAACTAATTTAGTGTCTGCAACCAGGGCTCAAGTAATAAAGCCGCATTTACAGAATGGGGAATTAATAATAACAATCACAGCTTTAATGTTAACGGCAAATAAATATTTGCGTTCTACGATGTCCCACATCTCATAAAATCGCTACGGAATGCAATTATGAAGCGCAATCTTTCTACGCCCGATGGCTTAGTTTCGTGGAAAATTATACAAGTTTCAAGAATCCTTATTTTTGCATTTATGTGATTTCAAGTCGACTCGAAGGTCATATTAATTTATGACCCCATTACAATTATGATGGCCTCCTCGTGGTGTTCCTTGGGTACCGATTAAACATATTGAATTGGTAGCGAATTTGAACGGCGACTTTGAATTTCATTATTCTAATAATATCCTGATCAATGGAAGCACATGTATGTACATATATGATCAAAGAACTTGTTAAAAAGTCATACCTTTTAAAAGCATTTATTTTGTGCAGCGATAAACTACCTTAACAACATTTGTCGAAAATGCATGTCTTATGATTAACCAATGATTATTGGTATGTTTATTATGACAGTGAAATCAAAGTTCAAGTAAAAAAAAAAACTATATTAATTTAAAAATCGTTGCCTGATTTTTATTTTGGACTCTTAACAATCAAAAATAAATTAATTGCTATTATTTCAATAAATATAAATATTGGATAAAGGTCTCCCAGAAAGAAAGTGCAGTACTCCATAATGACTTTTAACTAAATACTCAATTATTAATGAAAACAAAATGTGCTGGCTTGCGACCGACCAGCGCATGTAAAGAAAATAAATAAGGCAAGCATGCATACATATATACGTACGTATGTACGAACACACATCCGCACACATATCCGAACACATGCTCTGGGACCAGTCGCCACGTTGACTCTCTTGTTCTCTTTCCTTCACAATTGTGAGAGAAAAAGCTCTCATTTGGGACCTGTCGCTGAAGCAATTCACTTTCGTATATGATTTGACATTTCGATATATTGTATGGTTAGTGATGGTACATATTTAAGGGGAAAATTTATAACCACTAGAAGACTGGGCGGTGTCACGCACCTTATAAGAGAAAAATAAAGATTGAATTTGTCTGCCCGTCATTTTGTGGAAGGGAGAAGACACAACGTTGCGGGTTCCAGCTAGTGTAAAGTTTCATAAATAAATGATTGTCGCGCGCAGACTTTACGTCTGACTTATGTGGCTGGTGCTAACAGACTTAAATATTTTAAAACAGTTGCCACAAACAATGCATAGATCGAAAATAAAAATTTGCTTGCTGTGTTAATAAAAATACACTTGTCGAACAGACAATATCTCTATCGCTCGGTGCTCATCTCAGTTTCCGTTCTGCAATTATCTAATGTCAGCCAGACACGCTGCAACTTGTTGTACAACTTAATCAAGTTGTGTAGGCATGTTGTATGGTTAGTACAAGAGTTGTATAAAAATCATAATGTTACGACTTTTTTCTACTACACTTCTTTTTGGCCGACTTGGTTGTAAAGTAGTGGACATGTCATGCAATTTCGCTCTCTTTTGTTCATTCTCATTTTCGCGTTGGGCGAAGAGCATTAGTTAAGCCGGAATTTGCGGTAGACAAAAATAAAAATCAAATTGTGTGAAAAATTCTTCCCTTTGTGGGCAAACGACTAACTAGTTGTACAGCTCAGTTGCACAACAAATTGTGTGTGTGTGGCTGGCATAATCATGCGCTCGGTGACGTTTACTTTTTAACTCATCGCCGCTGCTCACACCTCGTTTGTCGTGGATCAAACAATAAGAATTCTAACGGATCTATGCGGCCTAAGATCTGCATGTAATTGAGATTCAAAACTAGAGTATAAAGATTCTGCAGTCAGGTAGAAAAAATGTAGCAGTTGCAAAAAGCAGACACTTTACACTAGGTGGCTTCGTACTACGATTTATCCAGGTCAACTAACTAAATAGATATACACAATTGATCTTGACAACAGTAGCCGAACTGATCAACTATCATCATTTTTATCATCCTACTATTACCGTATAAAAGTAAAAAGGTTTATACGCTCTTTCTGACAGGAATCGGCCAATAAAATAAATATATTGTATTAATACGTTAAAAAGAAAAAATACAAAAACTTACGCAATAATGTTGGAGTATTCGCCACTTGTAGTTCCAGCTCATTATTTAACAACCGCAAATTGGTCGATTCTTCCTTAGAGCTCAAAAGTTCATCATTTATTATATCCTTTTCTTTTTGAAGTTGCATTATTTGTTCCATGTACAAATTTTCCAATTCAACATTTTTGCTACTCAAATATTCTACTTCAGTTTGCAATTCGTAAATTGCTGATTCTTTTCCCCTCAAACAATCTTCGAGAGCATTAATTTTGATGTCATGGGTATTACCGGCACTTGTATCGAAGATTTCTTGGTCAGTTGTATCGATAAGATCTTCTACTGAAGGATCCTGCTCAGGCTGTACAAGAACTACAGGCGGAACATAGCTGCCAAAATCAATTTTTGATGTAAAATTTGGAGTTGAAGTTGGTAAATGCGGTACTTGAATAAGGTCTGTAAAATATTGTAAAGGACGTACATTTTCGTAGAAATGCTTTAACTTTGTAAAAACATCTTTAAATCTTTCTCTGTGTCCACTTAGTATATCGTTGGGTAATTCTTCATGCAGTCTAAACATAAGACGAACACATATATCATAAAGTGCGTTAGAATCTTGTATGAGCGGAATTAATGGTGCCAATCTGCATTGCCCTTGCTGTGTCATTGACGACATGCGATATGCATTTATTGATGCAAAAACTTGATCTTGTACGATTATGACGTCATCTAAGTAGTCAAAAATCTCGACGCACAACTGAAAACTGTGAAAAAAAATTAAAAATTTTTAGAACATTACTGATAGTCAAAAAAAAAATATGTTTACCCTACAAAATATTTATATCCTTTTCCGCAAAATGAACAATGTCCGCGAAATCAATTATAAGATTTCCCGAAAATAACGGGTTCTTATCATGAAAGGACAACTTTGTGACTAATAATTTACTATAAGCTTGGATACAGTTCCCAACTCCATCTTGCAAATGACCCCAAAGCTTGCCCATCTCTGTGATCATCTTGATATGAATCTGCGATTCCTTTAAAATGCTTTTCTGTCCTTCTCTTAACACTTTATGAAGAAGATGGCAAAACTTCCAAGCTGTAAACCGGTTCTCCATGAGCGGCTGACGTGATATTACCATCCATAATGACCTAGATTCCTTAGTCTTATGGGTAAATATAATCACCGAGCGTACATGCTTTGTTTTGAGAGGTGCTTCTATTCCATTTAAGGCCTTGTTTATACTTATGCTCTAAAAAAAGGTAAACAAAATTAATTTAATTAAATTGTAAGTTGTAATATTTAAGATTTCAAATCTAAAGCATTCAAAAATTGGCTAGTGGGGAAAACGTTTCCCCAGTAAGCCGCAAAAGAGTTCACTGATTAAAAGATGTAATGTTTGTGTACAGTGGAGGAAATACCTCAGCCATTCTCAATTCACTGTACAAAGAAATCTCAGCAATGGATATTATTTGCGCCCTAGGGTTACCAACTCATCTTTTTTGCTAGCATTAGTCGTTTCACTGGCTATAATTGAAAAAACATGATTTTGTACTGTAGGAACAATTTTACAGTTAATTATTTTGACAATAATTTCAGCAGATTCGAAGCGGGAAAAGCTTTGTTAATATTTTGCTTGACGTAATATAATCCGCAATTAGATAAACAAACATACACACAACAATCTCCTTTCTTCTGCCACTCCTTCTCACTGGCCCACCTTCCCCATGCGCCTTTACTCTACCTCCAATTCTCCTACCCCTCTTCTACTGTCCCTTCCACCCATTCTACAATCACCCCATACGCTGCCCCTTCCCCTACCTCTCCTTACTTTACCACCCCGTTTCTCTGACCCCTTCGAGCCTATTCACATGTATACAACATTTCATCCCTCTACCTTAAATGGTACCCAGCGTGTTGCTGCCATTCCCCTTGCCATTACCCCTCCCTTCCCTTCACCGATCGTTAAATAAATGGATTAATGTAATGCGCTGTAATAGCTCTGTTCCTACAATGATAGATGCGTTAGAGCGTGAGATAGTGGTAGAGAGCCCAACAAAATATCTAAACTACCCTGATCCAGCCTCAATTTTCAAGATCTTTGTAAGGAGCCCATATCCTGTTGCCGGAGCCCAATGATTCCAACTATCTCCCACATGTATAACCCACATTATCTTTCCCAGGATTCACCACAATTCTATGAGACTAATTCCATACTAGAGGAAATCGCAATCAGTTTCTGAAATATCTTCTCTTACTCCGGAGTAGATTGGCTTAAAATGGCATAAAAAAAGAGAGTTGGATATAGTCTCAATCATTGAGATCCATTAACAGAAGACGTATTCCTTAAAAAATCTGGAGAATTGTGGCGGGAAGGTGGTATTTCAGGATGTCATTTTAGATTTATTTTAGTGCCAACAATTGCTGATTTCATTTTCGATTCTAAAAATTTACTGCATCAATTATTTTTCACCTTGTTCTTCCCAGAAATGGTCAAGTACCA
This sequence comes from Leucophenga montana, assembly GCA_035044765.1. NCBI lineage: Eukaryota > Metazoa > Arthropoda > Insecta > Diptera > Drosophilidae > Leucophenga > Leucophenga montana. The sequence continues at coordinate 32,517 of JAWNNQ010001294.1, forward strand.
TATCTTCACTGTATATTGTAAGGACTATGGCAAGGACAAGGAAAGAGTTGTGTTTTAATATTATTTTCTAAAGCGGATTGCATGTAAAACCCCAAGAAAATATCAGAAAGAACCAGATGCTTGCAGAGATAAACGCCACCGAAGCATAAAGATTAAATTCAAAATTTATTAAATATGAAGTACTCGCCTGTGAATATTAGGTGCATGATACAATATATCAGTTGAGCGATAATCAACTGCCTGTGATGCAATCACGGCGACCGAAAAATTAATCGATATTTTAATTCACGGGGTATCAGTAATACCTCAGTAAAAGAATTATATGTGACAAAATATTTTTGCTCTTTGCGTTTTATGTAACTGTAATTTGTTTCTAAGAAAGCAGTTTGTTTTGGTGATCACTATATACATAACTATGATTTCCTAATTCTCTTCATATTCGGTTTACCGTTAGTTAAAAAGTAAGCGTGCTTTTGGCATTTGGTTATAAAGAATTATATGTGCCATTTACATTTCGCTGACTGCTTTTGTTCGATAATTGATTTAAAAAGGTTTAATTGCAAGAATTTTGTTTTAAATTAAAACATAAGTATACGTATATGTTATAAATTGCGTTGGCTTACATTTTTGTGCATTAATGAGTACAAAATGCCTCGTGGATCTAGCCTTTCGGAGCATGAGCAAGAATTGATCATTAGAATGCATGAAAGCGGTTCCAAAAATATTGAAATCGCTAGGAGACTCAATCGTCATAAAAATACAATATGTAATTTCCTTAAAAGTCCAAGTGGATATGGAACAACACCACGCAGTGGACGGAAAACCGTTATTGACACCCGATGCAAACGTCAAATCCACCAAATTGCAGTCGTGGATTCAATGAGCAGTGGACTGATTAAGGCTAAATAGGGACTCATTGGAACATAGACTAGAATTATTTAAAAAATCTGAGTCTTATATTATGGTACCTAAACCTAGGCTTTTACCTCGCCACATTAAGGCGCGCATGGAGTTCACACACAGACACAAATTCTGGGACGAGGAATGGCGTAATGTTATTTTCATGGATATTTTATTGGATGGGCCTGACAGCTGTAAGAAATATTGGAGATATGCTATAAAGGAAAGAGTCCAATGTGTTTTATATAGACCAGAATGTGGTATTATTGGACGACAAGTTGGTGGAGTTCGGTAGTCAGTTATACGGTGATGACTGGACCTTTCAGCAGGATAGTGCGCCAATACACACTGCATAGCTGATTACCGAGTTTTTCAATGAGATAAATATTCCAGTTTTAAAGTGGACAGCAATGAATCCGGACCTCAATCCAATTGAGGAGCTCTGGGGCATTCTATCCTCTGCTGTGTTCAAAAATTGTCGGCAGTTTGAGACTGCAAAAGAGCTCAAATTGGCAATTGAGCAAGAATGGCCAAAAATTGACCTAGCCCACTTACAATCTTTGGTTAATTACATGCCATTTCGTCTAAGCTCAGTTATAATGAATGATGGAAAGTCTATTAAATAATAATTTAACTAAATAATATCGAATTTAATTAATTTAAGTTAATTAAACCATTAATTTGAGCTAAATATGAAAAGTCACATATAATTTTTTATAATGAAGTAAAAATTCACATTAAGTTTTTTCTGTATTAATTTAAAAATTGTGAAACTGTTTTCTTTTTTTTTTTTTTTGTTTTCTATTACTATAAGCATTAAAACTGCATACCACAAATTTTTTAATTTCTCTTGTGCATTTCTTATTTAATAAAAATATTTTGTCACATATAATTCTTTTACTGAGGTATATCATGCATCAACTTGATACGTTGATACTTCTTGTCAGTTAACACTACATTCATGAATATTATTCATACGCCGTGAATCACAGTGGCACTAGTAACAGTATCGAGTATCAACTGATATCTAATGGTGACACACACCTTATAATTTATGTATCTCCAGTGGACTCGTAGGTCTGTGAAATATATGTGACCCCATTGCATTTGACTCGTCGTGGTGTCCCCTGTGTACCGATTTAACTTATCCACTATAAATCGGGAGCGATTCGAGCGGCGGCAAAAAAGTACATGGTAACTGTTGGGCAAGTTGGACTGTAGCGTTCTTACTTGTTTTTTGTTGGAAAGGTTGTGGACAGGAGTAGGTACGAATGTAAATCTTGTTCTAAAGTATTGCGTCTAAAGTAGGTAAAATTAACAACCAGGTAAGACCATCAGTTAATCACACAGACATGAGCTCTCTGCTTCCCTCAGTTCACTTAATTGCAGGTATACTTTCGTCACTTGGTTTTTACCTCGTCGAAAGGTTTTTTTTATATTATATAAATTATTGTGATAGGTCTCATTGAATATTTGTTTACATAGGTCTTAACTAATAAACCATTTAGAGTCGAATTTTTAAAATTAAAAAACTAGTAATAAACCGAATTTCATACTCTAATGGAAAATTTATCTTATTATTTGTAAATTGGTTGCCGCTTTACAACGCGACCAATATCAATAGTGCAGTAAAAACTTCTTTGAACAATTGGTTCTGTTTGCAGTTTTAAGCGATATGTCATAAAAGTCGCTTCAATAAAAAAAGAATAAAAATAAACGAGTTTTTTTAATAAGTAACTGTTACCTTACATTGCACATACTCGTATTATGCTTATTAATGCATAAAGACTTTTTTGTTTTATTGTAGGGTTCCAGTCAAGTATTTCGCTTTCCAAAAGGGTTCCGTCACCAAAAAAAAGTTTGAGAACCGCTGGACTAGAGTATAGTAGCGTGTTAATCATAAAATATTGCTTTTCAAGTTATATGAAATCCGGTTTCCCTCCAATTTAGTTTAATGTATTAACTTCTAAAATGATCGACGTTATTTCTGACGTTCTACGAGGATGTCATTTGGACCCAGCATTATTCTTGCTTCTAAACGTCCTCCCATATGTCGTTCTTAATACGAAAATATTAATGTACGAGGACGATGTTAAACTTTTCTTTAAAATCAATTTGCAAGGTCAATCCTCTTTTCTACAAGATGATTTGGATCGCATGGTTGATTGGTGAATTTTTGAAATTTTCGACGAGTTAAAGAAATAGTTTTGAATCGGTTAGAAAATCTAAATTTTGTTGATACAGGATTTAGTACACAAAAAACTAACTTTTGTTTTACAACTTTTTTCCATATGACGGATTTTTGGCGGGAAAACTGAAAAGAATCTCAAATTTCAATTGGTTACTGTGGCTAAAAGACTTAATTAAATGTTCGCAAATATCAGATGCGTATTCAATAATCTAATGCGTTATACTAATAGCTGTTACATCTCTTATACGAAGAATATATATATATAAACCCTCTTGTTTTTTAAACTTTTTTCGTATTTGACTATTTTTTTGTACACCGACAATATCAGAGACACGAAGTAATAGTTCTAAGCATAATAAAATGTTTTACTTCTAGAGTGTTTGGAGTTGCCTGAGTCATACAAATTCTTGTGGTGAATCAAGTCTGGTCATTGGGGAGGTGTGCTCAACTGATTTTTTTATATTATAAAGGAGCCAGAACTTTAGCACTTCTAAACAATTTGAGCCTCATATTGGTCTTTATAATAGGATTTATCAATCTAAAAGTGCAGGTTATCTGCACTGCTATTTCAATGAACACAGCTGTATATTGATCACTATTAAAATAACTTGAAAAATATAACTTGAGAAAAAAATTTGTTCGTTGTATGGAGGCTACAAAAAAAAATGCATTTATTTTCACATAACTTAAAAATTTTTTTTTTCATTTATTCAGTATTTTTCAAATATGGATGAATAATAAAATAAAAACGATAAATTGTGATGTTCAGTGAAACAGCAGTGTGAACAATAAAAAATTCAACATAACTCATTAATAAACTTAATGATACTAAATAACATTTTGGTTAGGCCCTAATACTTAGTATCCGTTATTAGCTATTACTGCCTCGCACCTACGTGGCATGGAGTCGACCAAGTCCTTTGTCGTGTATAACATTGTCGTGTATAACATTGTCGTGTATACACTTTGTCGTGTATAACATTGAATGCTGGCCTTCACCTTTCTAACCATTTCTACCGATGCATCGCGATGTTGTTTTTGGATGACCCCTTCCACGCCATTTTTTGATGCTACCAGTATCATGGTAAAGTGTAATGATCCGAAACACAAACATTATGTTCACACGTAAATGACATAGCTTAATAACAATGGCTGGGTGTGATTTTACAGCCAAATACGAAGCAATAACACTGTTGCGTTGGAATTCCATCTCGATAACTTATTGTTGGTTGGATCGGTATCGAAGCCCATTTGCTTTTATAAAAAAGGCGTATTAAATGGTCAATCAAATCGAAAACACTGAACTCATACGAAACCGTTCACTGACTAATTTTGAGTCGTAAACAGAGTTCTATTGAGTAAGAAATCTTTTTCAGGCAGGGAATTATTTATACCGGGCCCTAGTATGTATTATACTACTTCTTTAAGAGCTTATTTCACGTATAATGGGCAGGAAACGCCCTTTAAAACAAATATATGTGAGCAATCCGTCCTAATTTGAATTTGAGTGATTTCAAATAAACAAACATATCACTGTTTTCAAATAAACAAACATAAAAGGTAGCGTAAGGGCTTATACTTGTATGTAGTGGGCGTGCCAAACCACGTAGATCCAGGTGTGAAGTCCGTGTGACTATTAAACTTCCATACTCCATTTAAAAAAAAAACCAGCATTAAACTTCCGTATTTTATACTATGACTTTAGAACTGATGGATTTGCATCGGAATTCTCATGACTAAATCTACTCGACGAGATAATTAAAAATATTTATTCTTTATGGAGTTTCCTTCAGGTCGGCATAAAAGTAATTGTACAACATTGATTGTACATTCTCAAAACAATAAGCAACATGTTATCTTATCATCAATCTTATTTCTAATCAATAAATCAACTTGATACCACCTAATACCCTTTACAACAGTGTATATGTAAATTCAAACATACATATCTACATATTTGCGTTGATTTTTACAATACACGTATTGTTTGCTTCCTATTTACATATTTTGTTGGCTGATTACCCGATTGATACATTCATTAATAATAACTTTATAATCTAAGCATAATTTTTAATTTTTTTTACAGATTCAAGTAAATTCAATCAAAAATTTAACTACATATGTACATATGTATGTATGTAAATATATTCGTAGGCCTTGGCTACTCTAATTATGATAGATAACATAATGTGTACATATGTACATATGTATGAATGCATTTTTAAACAAGGCTATTTGTTTTCAGATACACAAACATCTTGCGACTTCAAACCTACCAAATGATAGTATTCTTGTTTCTCTGTCACAGACATGGTTTGCGCTTGATTTTTTTACTTATAAATTTGCACAGTTAATAGAACGAACTACCGACTTGAATAGAAGTCGTAGCCGAAGAAGCAAAATTTTTATCTTATCAATATTATATGTGAACAAGCGTCAGCAACGCAGATATTAATTAATGCTATGATTGATCGTCTGAAAACAAAAACCATCACAATCAGTGCTGCAAGGCACCTTCAGATATTGACACTGTATTAACGCAAGTAATCAACACTGCTTTAACAGCCCAAAACATTGGGAAATAGAACATGAAACGATACCAAATAAAACAAAATATTTAAAAAAAAAAATGTATGCTAGTTTTATGCCAAAACTAGCATATAGCATAATATATAAAATAAAATATGTATGTACATGGGCTTTATATTATTAGGAGAGAAGTGGCTATTCTCTTTAGGTTCTTCTTTCACGATCTTATCTATCAAAATTGGATAGAAAAATGAGATTACACAATGCCGTTTACTCGATTTAATTTTAAATTTCGCCATCCCATATTGTTCAACATGAAGTAGGAACGCGCGTGAAGTTAACAACACACTCTTAACAATCCGCTACAAATTGGGAACTGGAACATTTATCGATACCAAAAAAAGATATTTTTAATACATTTTTTATGCAGAATTATGAATGATGAATATGTAACAAAACGTAAAAAGAAATGAAAAGAGAATGTTTATTCTGTGTTTTAAATCTATTTCCAGTTATATTCAATTTAAAAAATGCCAAAAATATGTAAATTTATCCAATCAAGCGACGGTACTATTCGATCCAATGGGGTTCTTTATGGAATGGTAACAAAAGCTAGGCTACTAAAGCACCTACCATTTAGCTGAAACTTTGACCTATCGAATGACATACCCCTCATAGATCTTTACTGTTGGGTTTAGACAATACTCAATAAAATAATTCACATACATTGAAAACCCTAATATTTTATGCTTATTTTAAAAAGTGTATACTTTTTAATTGTTTAGAATTGTTTTTTTTTTTATTGAATATTGCTGATTTTTATTTTAATTAATTTAAATTAATTATAATGAATATTCACGATCTACAAATTTAAAAAAATATGAAAAACAATGCAAAGAAATTACGGTACCATTCGTTCCAATTCGATCAAAAGGGGTTCTTTTTGAAATGGTAATTATAGCTAGGCTACTAAGGTTCCCAACGTTTAGCTGACATTTAGACCTATCGAATGAAATACCCATCATAAATATTTACTGTTGGGTTTAGCCAATATTTAAAAAAAAAAAAAGTTGCAATTTTTCACCTTTTCGTGTTTTAGTAAACAATGCTTGCGCATAGATCTTACTGTTTGGTTTAGAAAATATTTTGTGTTGAAATTCTGCAATTTTTGGTGTTTGAACCAAAAATAGTGAGCTGCCACCTAAAAATTTCCCAAAATAGCAACAACAGAATACGATAGGATTGTTTTAAGAGGTAATTTTTTTTATGAAAATTGAATGTAAGGAAAAGGATCAAAACAAAATAAAAATGTACAATGGGGCAGGTAAATAAAATACCATATTAAAAAATAATGATTTTTATACAATATTCAGTTTAAAAAACATTAAAAGAACATGATAGAAGCACGTTAATTGTGGCTTTTCGTTCTGGAAGAAATTTATCCAATATTTATAATCATTAAAATAAGAATGAAACAATAATAATTATTCTTGATCTTTAATTAAAATATCAAACAATAAATATTGTTTAATTTTTTTTTATAAATATTACATAAGACGCCATTTTTTATTCTACAAATGCTTTATTATAATTTCATGTACAAATTAAAATAATAAAAGCAAAATTAAAATTTTTGTCTTGCAAGGCTTCAAAAGAGCTAATATATTGAAATGAACTCTTGAGTAATGTAGTAGAAATTATTATAAGAATACAAATATATGTGTAAAAAAGTTGACAAACGAATAAATGATTCAAGCACTTTCATAACGTGCTTTCATCTTTTGCTTCAAGTACAGTTTATAATCATCGCCGGGTACCATGGGCTTTGTCCCAAGACCAGCAGTGTTTAAGCGTACTTCAGCCTAATTAAAAAGAAACAATTGAAATAAAATCAAATATTATAGTTTGACTATGAACGCGACATTATAAGCACTATAAGAGAGAAGAGGATCCAAAGTTCTTCAAATCAACAAAAACAAGTTAATGACTTGCCACTTATTATTGATATATATTATAACAAAAATTCATTAACAAATACTTGTCGACCGCGGGCCGCTTATTGAAGGGTGTCGCGAAACAGATTCACCGGTAAAGTGCTCCTACAAAGTTGTACGCGCCTCGTTCGAGGTTTGGGGTTTGCAGATCAAAGTTGAAGAATTCATTCACCACCGCAGATCAAACAGCTGTTGGCGCGCGTACTCTTGGATCTCGAATAAAATTTAAACTAAAAAAAATACCTTTCGGAACCATTTGCTGCTGAACTTTATCGCGCCGGCAATTGCGTAAAATTAAAATGAAAAAAAAAAATACATACATATGAATCATACCAGCATATGTATAAAGTGTTTTAAGTTTTTCCAATAAGTTTAAACTAAATCAAAAATAAAATAAACATTAAAACGCAGAACGCCACCATAGTCGTTTACTGTTCTTATTTCATGTGAAATCGTTTATTGCCACATTAAGTCTGCAGACATTTTACAAATTGCTGGCCATTAAAAAAAATTGTTTTATACTGATGTGAGATACTTTGAAGAAACAATGTTTTTATTCAGTTGCTTCCACATTAAAATAAATCATTGCGTCGGTATCAAACAGGCTACGTCGTTATTTTTGCTATACATTTCGATAAGGTGATTTTCTATGTTACTTTTAGGTTAATAAGCACAACAAAATGTAATAATTGACAAATACATTTTGATTGAAAATCTAAAAATATAAATTTACATTTACAACTTTCATTTTTATCACTCTCATCACCTCCTCCTGATTTGATGTTGTCAGGAGCATTTTGAACTTCTCATTCGTCTCTGATTGCTTTTGTTTCTCATAGGCGCGCACATCATCTAGTGTCATGCCGTGCCATTCATCGATCCAAGCAAATGCTAGTCGGTGTCCCAGTAGCAGTATATCTCGTATGGAGCGTTGAATGAGTTCTTCAACTTTGATCTGCAACCCCAAACCTAGAACGAGGCGTGTACAACTTTGTAGGAGCACTTTACCTATTTCTGTTTCGCGCCACCTGTGAATCTGTTTCACGCCACCCTTCTGTTTCGCGCCACCCTTCAATAAGCGGCTTGCGAACTTCTAGTATTTGTTAAAGAATTTTTATTATAATATCAATAATAAGTGGCAAGTCATTAACTTGTTTTTGTTGATTTGAAGAACTTTTGATCCTCTTCTCTCTTATAGTGCTTATTATTCGATAGCTCATCGAGCGCAATATCCACATTATCAACAGAGCGTATCGTGAGTTCGCTTTCAATGAGACCGAGACAGTACAGATCAAAAAACCGATTATTATTTTTGTTCAATCGAACTTCAATGCTACTCGTAATCTCGGTGCTACCATTATTGTTTTTGTATTTGGTCTTGATCAGCACAACAATTTAGGAATGAATGAGCACTAAAAGGAAAACTTTCTATATTATGTGTGTATATAAAGGTAAATCCACAAATATAATTACCGTATAGGCAACTGTTGAGATCGTACCAAAGAGCGTCTTTTCAAGTACGGTGAAAGCGAACCACCTCCAACAAATCACAGTCGTAATCGTTTCGAGGATGAAATTAAATTGATGCAATCGCAAAAACCCGCAGATACGCCTGCCTTATTAGTTCCAGTAATGTGGGCTATCGATTACTGCAGATAATGGGTTGGACCGAAGATCAGGGTCTAGGTGAAAAAAAAAACAGGGTCGCACAGATATTATTGAGGTATGCAAAGTCGCGTTCATTGTCAAACTATGATATTTGATTTTATTTCAATTGGTTCTTTTTAATTAGGCTGAAGTACGCTTAAACACTGCTGGTCTTGGGACAAAGCCCATGGTACCCGGCGATGATTATAAACTGTACTTGAAACAAAAGATGAAAGCACGTTATGAAAATGCTTGATTCATTTATTCTTTTGTCAACTTTTTTACACATATATTTGTATTCTTATAATAATTTCTACTACATTACTCAAGAATTCATTTCAATATCTTAGCTCTTTTGAAGCCTTGCAAGACAAACATTTTAATTTTGCTTTTATTATTTTAATTTGTACATGAAATTATAATAAAGTATTTGTAGAATAAAAAATTGCGTCTTATGTAATATTTATAAAAAAAAATTAAACAATATTTATTGTTTGATATTTTAATTAAAGATCAAGAATAATTATTATTGTTCCATTCTTATTTTAATGATTATAAATATTGGATAAATTTCTTTCAGAACGAAAAGCCACAATTAACGTGCTTCTATCATGTTCTTTTAATGTTTTTTAAACTGAATATTGTATAAAAATCATTATTTTTTAATATGGTATTTTATTTACCTGCCCCATTGTACATTTTTATTTTGTTTTCATCCTTTTCCTTACATTCAATTTTCATAAAAAAAAATTCCCTCTTAAAAAAAACCTCTCGTATTCTGTTGTTGCTATTTTTGAAAATTTTTAGATGGCAGCTCACTATTTTTGGTTGAAACACAAAAAATTGAAGCATTTCAACACAAAATATTTTCTAAACCAAACAGTAAAGATCTATACGCAAGCATTGTTTACTGAAATATGAAAAGTTGAAAAATTGCGACGTTTTTTTTTTTTTAAATATTGACTAAACCCAACAGTAAATATTTATGATGGGTATTTCATTCGATAGGTCTAAATGTCAGCTAAACGTTGGGTACCTTAGTAGCCTATTCAGTAGCTATAATTACCATTTCAAAAATAACCCCTTTTGATCGAATTGGAACGAATGGTACCGTAATTTCTTTGCTTTGTTTTTCATATTTTTTAAATTTGTAGAGTCCCAAGATCGTGAATATTCATTATAATTAACTTAAATTACAGTCGCCGACTAACTCTCAACGGGTACAGACGTCTACGCTGATAAGCTCGCAGTCATCAGTTCTCGGTTCTTCTTTCCACAAGAGTTCATTAACTTCTCGTACCGTTATTGATTTTTTTTTCCTTTCGCGCACCGGTACCTTTTACTAGCTTCTAATAGAAGTAATCAAAGTTTAACTATGGCCTCTGGGCCACCAAACCTCGGTGAAAACCGGGTTTCGCCTCTAATGGATAGTCCAAATCGGAAGAAAAAAAAAACAATTTCAGAAAATTTCAATGGATTTCCCTGAACCCTAAGTAGCTCAACAAAATCCTAAGTATTTGTTGATATCTGCAAAAATCCAACTTAAGCCTATTACGGAGTACTCTTGCTTCGCAATGCATAGAGCAATAAACCTACTAAGCAAGGACGTCATATCTATTTCCACCCTTCGTGATGGCAGCCTACTCATGCTTGTTAAAACTAAAGAAGTGGCCGACAAATTCCTAAATGCAAAACAGCTCCCAGGTATTTGCGAAATGTCGTGTAAATTGCATGACTCGCTGAATTCCGTCAAAGGCACAATTTACGCGCCATACCTTAACAAAGTATCTGACGACGAAATTTGTGATGAAATGAAGTCTCAACATGTCACCTCAATTTACAAGTTTAATAAGATGATTGACGGTACTCCTAAACCCTCTGGCGTAATCCTAATAACTTTCAATTTATTTAATCTACCCACTAAACTTAACATTTCCTGGCACAACGTTAAAGTAAGGGAATATATTCCAAGTCCCATGCGATGCAAGACTTGCCAGTTACTTGGCCATACAGCAAAGTATTGTAAAAATCCCCCTGCCTGCATAAACTGCAATCTTCCCCCACACTCACCAGAAAAATGCACACGGATTCAATGTGCCAATTGTAATGAGGAACACGGCGCCTCCTCTCCGACGTGCAAAAAATTTAATGAACAAAAAGAAATATTAAAAATAAAAACAAAAAAGGAGTGCAGTATGAAAGAAGCCAAAGCTTTGCAGAAACAACAATCTTCCCTCCCTGCGACTACCGCTTCCATCAGTTACTCCGCAATAACTTCCCTTCCCTCTGTTAACACCAACAATACAATCTTCCGCTAATGCAAGCCCTGCAACAAAAACAACTCAAGTACCTGTCACAGACCAACGAATGCACACATCATCATCCGAACCTCTCACCTCGCCTTCGAGCTCCGTTCCGTTATCGAATGTTACCGATAAATCAAAACAAATATTAAAAACACACAAATTTGAAAACATTTTGAAAACTGATCTAACCAATAATACAAAAAAAAATATCTCTTAACTAATTACAACAACAAAAAAATAACTTATTTCTAGCGATGATACGGATGATTCAATGGAAGAGCTTGATTCCTAATCAAACCTCTACCATTCTCTTCTGTATACACATAACCTTCCCTTTCTTCACACCAATGGCTCTTAAAATTCTTCAGTGGAATGTCAATGGATTTATAAATAATTACCAAGAACTGGTACTCTTAATTAACGAACTAAATCCAGATATTATATGTATACAAGAAACACACTTTCCTTGTCAATATAAAAATATAATCTATCCAAAACCATTTATTGGATATTTTAAAAATCTCAGTAATTGTTCCACTGCCAAACAAGGGATTGGCTTTCTCGTTAAACGTCACATTCCGCATAAATATATTTCAATAAATTCGAACGTCTTATGTGATGCAATAATGCTAGAACTAGGCACTAAAATCACAATTATAAATAATTACATAGCTCCAAACCAAAATTTTACGGATATCGAATTACTCTCGTACATAACCAACATGAACACTCCACTAATCATGGCGGGGGACTTTAACACATGGAGTACTCTATTGGATTCGACTAATACAAGCTCTCGGGGTAAGAAAGTTGAGAGAATCATCGAGAAGGCCAATCTTGTCCTTTTGAACGATGCATCCGCAATTCATTTTTCTTCACATAGGTCTTTTACGCACGTGGATCTCACTATTGTTTCCCCCCAAATTCTTCACGTTTGCCAATGGTCTATTATGGATAATTTACATGGTAGCGATCATTTACCGATAATAACTACAATTTCCACCCAACAAAATACTGCAAAGATCACTCCAATTGCAAAATATAAGACTGATATGGCAGACTGGGTAAAGTTTCGTTCGGAAATTGGTACCAACTTGACTGACTGGGAGCCCAAAAACTTATGTCACTCGGTGGCAAAATTGACAAAGGCAATCAGAAGGGCAGCCAATAATTCTATTCCCCAAAGTAAATGCATTTCTCATAAAACTACAATTCATTGGTGGAATTGTTACTTAAACAATCTGCGCCAAGAGAAACAATCATTATGGCGGGAATATAAACTTCGAATGACACAAGATAACCTTATTGCTTTCAAACGTGTAAAAGCTAAATTCAAAAACGAAGCTAAACTAGCAAAAAGGAAATCACTTGCCAATTTTACATCCCGCATATCTCCACAAACTTCAATCAAAAAGTATGGTCCGATATAAAAAGCCTTACAGGTATCCCGCCCATCCCAATCAAATGTTTGATATCGAATCATTCTCTTCTTACTTCACCCAAAGAAATAGCCCACGCTTTTGATTCTCAATGGTCTAACTTTTCGAACGATAGAAACTTCTCATCAGAGTATATTGCTAACAAGAATCGCGTTCTTAGTTCTCTTTATGCCCCGGCATCCCTATGTGCTTCAGCTAAACACTTAGAATCTGGTTTCTCTTTCATGGAGCTCGAAGCTGCACTTCACAATGCTAAAGGAAAAACACCAGGAGCAGATAGAATTTCCTATCCAATGCTCAGAAATTTAACCACTAAAGCTAAGCACAAGTTACTCGAAATTTATAATTCCATGCTCACTGAAGGGATCTATCCTCACACCTGGAAAACTGCGATTGTAATTCCCATCCCTAAACCTCATAAGCCTGCCAACGTATCTGAAAGTTATAGACCGATATCGTTATTGTCCTGCCAAAGCAAAGTTATAGAAAAATTATTAGCTCGCAGGCTTATGTGGTTCTTAAGTAAGAACAATCTTATCTCCCACAATCACGTAGCCTTCAAACGCCACTATAGTACGATGGACGTCCTGGTGCAGGTCCATCACTTCGTGTCGGACGCTATTTCAACAAAAATTTACGTATCGATCTTATCGACGGATTTTGAAAAAGCGTTTGATCGCTTTGTTCTCTTAGGTGGTTCGTGAGGCCTACTTTTTTGTGACAGCTAGAGTTTGTGGTGCTAGAGTTATGAATGATATTTGTATAAATCGATCCATCTAATGCTTATTTCTACGTGCATTTTCTAAAAGGTATAGATTTTTATTTTTATAATTGAGACCGATTGAAAGATTACTTAGGGGCAGCGCGGAGAAAATATCTTAAAGAGGTTTCTCATAACTCTTGCGACTCATTGCATATGCATGCAGGACCCAAATTTATCAATGTTATTTATTTTATTTTTGTACAGCATTCCAGCTGCAGCGTGCTTCGACATAGGGTTAAAAATACGTAAGTGATCATGACATTTGTTGATTTTATTATTTATCTTTTATAACATTACTAAGTTTGATATCATATATTAAATAAAACTGAATCTTTGTTTGTTCAACGCGGAATTGGCGTGTCTGCCTGATTTTTTTTCTCTTCACCTTTCTTCTTTCGACTTGAAACCATATTAATTAATTCATTTTGCTATTGTTGACTATATGTGAGAGTAATCTACTATTTAGTTTTTATTTATTTACTTATTTTTTTTTTTGCTAGTTTTGTTTTTGGCCAATTGTGTATTTGGAACATTTTGCTAATATTTTCCTGTTAATCTGGAAATTCATATGCTGAGAAAAATACACAATTTTAAATTCAGACTTATATCCTCTCTAATACGTATGCTAAATGGTATGTGGCTTAGTAGTCTAGCGATTGTTACCATTCCAAAAAGAACCCTATTTGATCGAATAGTACCGTCGCTTGATTGGATACATTCACATATTTTGGGCACTTTTTTAAATTGAATATAACTGGAAATAGATTTAAAACACAGAATGAACAATTCTCTTTTCATTTTCATTTCCATTTACGTTTTATTACATACTAACAATTTTCATTCATAATTTTGCATAAATAAAATGTATTAAAACAAGAAAAAACGTTAACTTCGGTTGAACCGAAGCTCTAATACCATTCACACGAAACTTTAAACAGTATTGTAATACATAAAAGTGGGGGTTTAAATAGGGGGTGGTACACGCTCACTAGTAGATGTGTATGAAGCGATGTAGTAGATGTTTAAGAAGCTGCCATATCGAATTTCAAGTTGATATAGACGTTTATATGGGACGACCTCAAAAAGTGGGCGGGACACGCCCCTTTGTATATGTATATGAAGCGGTTGTCCATTAAAATCCACAAAATCAAATTGCAAGCTAATATTGATCTAAATGAAGGATTTTTTCATAAAAAACACAAAAGTGGACCACAGGTTTGTAAGGAAGCTACCCCAAATAGTGGGCGGGCCACGCCCGTTAGTCTATGATTGTTAAGCGGCTGACCATAAAAAGGCACCACATTGCATTTCAACCTAATATAGACTTTAATAAAGACAAAAGTGGGCAGTATGTTTGTATGGGAGCTACCCCAAATAGTTGGCGTGGCAGGTCAATCTTGATACTGTATTAAACTACAATAAAAATAATTATATGTGCAAAATTTCAACTGGATAGCATAAAAATTGGTCCCCAAACAATGCGTAACAACATACAGACGGACAGACAGATAGGTCGAAAGCCAACGCATTTTGTTTTCATTTGTTTAGCAAGTGACTATGGGTGTATGTAAGTATTTAACAGGCATAAGGCGTTTTGGACATTTATTTAATTATTAGCATCAGCGACTGGAAATAGTGATAATAATAATAACTCAATATTTACTTAAACAAGAAAAAACGTTAACTTCGGTTGAACCGAAGTTCTAATACGATTCACACGAAATTTTAAATAGTATTATAATACATAAAAGTGGGGGTTTAAATAGTAGATGTGTATGAAGCGATTTAGTAGATGTGTAAGATGCCGCCATATCGAATTTAAAGTTGATATTGACGTTTTCCATACAAATGCATAAAAGTTAACTGTGGGTTTATATGGGGCTACCTCAAAAAGTGGGAGGAACACGCCCCTTTGTATATGTATATGAAGCGGTTGTCCATTAAAATCCACAAAATCAAATTGCAAGCTAATATTGATCTAAATGAAGGATTTTTTCATAAAAAACACAAAATTGAACGGTGGGTTTGTATGGGGGCTACCTCAAAAAGTGGGCGGGTCACGCCCAATTGTCTATGTATGTTTAGCGGCTGTCTCTTAATATTGACTTTAATAAAAAAGTTTTTCTTACAAAAAGTCAAAAGTGGTCCATAGGTTTGTATGGGAGCTACCCCAAATAGTGGGCGAGCCCCGCCCGTTAGTCTATGTATGTTAAGCGGCTGACCATAAAAAGGCACCACATTGCATTTCAACCTAATATAGACTTTAATAAACAAGTTTTATTACAATAAGTCAAAAGTGGGCAGTAGGTTTGTATGGGAGCTCCCCCAAATAGTGGGCGTGTCAGGTCAATCTTGATACTCTATTAAACTACAATAAAAATAAGTATATGTGCAAAATTTCAACTAGATAGCATAAAAATTGGTCCCCAAAAAATGCGCAACAACATACAGACGGACATACAGACAGACGGACATGGCTAGATCGATTCGTCTCGTCGATCTGATCAAGAATATATATACTTCATGAGGTCTACGATGGCTCCTTTAATGCGTTACAAACTTTCAGACAAACTGATTTTTTGGTATCGATACATATTCCAATTCCCAATATGTAGCGGGTTGTTAACTTCGCGCTAATGAAGTAGGACACATTCTATTTTTCGTCTAGCCTACCTTGGCAACAAATATTAAAGCCATTAATTGGCACATCGTTGTTGATTTTTAACATCAACCAAAATATCTGATAAAGTACTTTAAATTATAAATCTTGAAAAAAAATATTTTGTGTAATGTTTTAAAACATGAGTGTAATTTCAGTTTCTGTTTATACAAGATATGTAGAAAAATTTTCTGTACAATTTGTTATTCTTTATCGATTTTGACAAATAAATGATATACTTATTACTTTGTACTTATTAGCGTGAA
Organism: Leucophenga montana; assembly: GCA_035044765.1. Taxonomy (NCBI): domain Eukaryota; kingdom Metazoa; phylum Arthropoda; class Insecta; order Diptera; family Drosophilidae; genus Leucophenga; species Leucophenga montana. The sequence continues at coordinate 49,211 of JAWNNQ010001294.1, forward strand.
AATAACAATTAGCCTGAAGTTAACAACCCGCTACAAATTGGGAATTGGAATATGTATCGATACCAAAAATACAAGAGCTAGTAGGGCTTCTACTTTCCGGGCTTCAAGTTTTGTTTTTAGGGACTCGGGAGTATTGCCGAGATGCAATATTTCTGGATGAGCTCAGCGTAGCTTGGGAGCCAAAACCCGTTTAAACGGGTAGTTTGACTTTATAATGACCATGTATATGTGTATATGTATATGTATATGTATATGTATATGTATACGTATATGTATATGTATATGTATATGTATATGTATATGTATATGTATATGCATATGTATATGTATATGTATATGTTTATGTATATGTATATGTATATGTATATGTATATGTATATGTATATGTATATGTATATGTATATGTATATGTATATGTATATGTATATGTATATGTATATGTATATGTATATGTATATGTATATGTATATGTATATGTATATGTATATGTATATGTATATGTATATGTATATGTATATGTATATGTATATGTATATGTATATGTATATGTATATGTATATGTATATGTATATGTATATGTATATGTATATGTATATGTATATGTATATGTATATGTATATGTATATGTATATGTATATGTATATGTATATGTATATGTATATGTATATGTATATGTATATGTATATGTATATGTATATGTATATGTATATGTATATGTATATGTATATGTATATGTATATGTATATGTATATGTATATGTATATGTATATGTATATGTATATGTATATGTATATGTATATGTATATGTATATGTATATGTATATGTATATGTATATGTATATGTATATGTATATGTATATGTATATGTATATGTATATGTATATGTATATGTATATGTATATGTATATGTATATGTATATGTATATGTATATGTATATGTATATGTATATGTATATGTATATGTATATGTATATGTATATGTATATGTATATGTATATGTATATGTATATGTATATGTAGTCCGAGTAGTCGTTGGTAGTCGGTGGTAGCGGTGAGGTGGCTGAGGCAGCGAGCGGGGACCCCTGTTCACTCGGATGTAAGCAAGCGGCCGGAGCTGATTTTGCAAGGTTCGCTGCAATTATAAAAATAAAAATCTATACCTTTTAGAAAATGCACGTAGAAATAACCATTAGATGGATCGATTTATACAAATATCATTCATAACTCTAGCACCACAAACTCTAGCTGTCACAAAAAAGTAGGCCTCACGAACCACCTAAGAGAACAAAACGAAATCAAATGCAAAAGCGTATAAATAACTTGCGCATTTGCAAATACAATTACCTTTTCAGGCGCGTAATAATGCATAATGCAATTATTTCCTTTACTTTTTTTCCTTTCAATTATTAATTGAGATGCCGAAAACGTCTGTATCAGTTGAAATTCTACCAGGAAAAGAAAGTTATGGCGGATCGATGCTTAGCATGCTATATTTTTACCCCAGCTGCCAATTTGCAAAATCATTGTTTGCAATTTTCGGACAAAAAGACAGTGTTGGAGAATGCAAAATGCACCAAAAAAAAAAAAATAATAATAAAAAAACGAGCTACAGGGGACGCTACAACTGTTATTCAGCAAAAAAAAAAAAACATTTTAAAAACCCTATAAAGCTTACTTATTCTTTTTCATTATGACGGAGTAAACCGGTCTGTGCACTTAATTATGTCATTTAGCGTTATCACTTTTCAACTTAAAATTCACATTAGTAGAGTAAATATTAACAATTTTACCATTTATAATTACTCCATATATAATTATTACAATCACTCCATATATAATTATATAGTATATATAGTATACCGTCAAAATAACAAAAATGCACTATTTCAAAACACTATAAAGTACACTAAAAAGCCTTGATCAGGACAACAAAACAAATCTTTCCATTTAAATTTATATATACTTGCTTAAGTCTTTTGGCGTTATCACTTTCCAATTTAAAGTTCGCAGTAAATAGAGTGAATAAGAAAATAGAATAGGAATATGAACAGATTCGATTGTTGCTCCTCGAATGCCTTTTGAAGCTCGACTAGCTTCTCGTTGGCCCCATCAAAGTTTGTCGCGTTGTCCGCATATATCAGCTAACGGACTCCTCGTCGTCCGATGAAACTATTGAGAATCGAAAGAAACACTTGGCAGACAAATTAGTAACAATCTTCAAGAAAACAGCTTTGAGGTAAAACACACAAGGACTGCTATGAAAATCCATCGAATACGCAAAGTTACAATTGCACAGATATAACTGGGTCGAAAGCAGTCAAGCGATCTGCAGAAATATTTGCCATGATGTGCTGTAACAACCTTGGCTTACATCGATAGCAATGAAGGCATTTGCGAAAAATGTTCAAAGGGGGAAATTTTGCATTGTAGGATAGAGGCGCATTCAGCAGCATGCCACCCACACGAATTAAGCAAAAATAACAACCTTCAACAGAAAAGTTTTTTAAACTCGGTTGAAGAATTTAGCCACTATAGTTTAGCGAACTCTTTATTAAATTCGACTTCTTGGGTAATTTCAATGATTTGTAAAAACTCAAACTAAAGCTTTTTAGCGCTGAGCTTTAGTGACTGCTCGCTTTTTTTCCAAAATTTAAAATCGGTAAATGTAAGCGAAGATTTTAATTAGTTTCTTGTATGAAACTAATTAAAATGGTTGAAAAATGAGAATTTTGAAACCATTTCAAATGATTTTGAAACAAAAATTCTGGACCAGTAAACCACATTGATTGTCTTAATTCTGCAACGTCACATCCACGTGGAACAATATCAACAGGATTGCCTTCTGAAGGCACATGTGTCCATAATATATCCTGCGACATTTCTTGAATTGCTGCCACTCTATTAGCCACAAATGTGGTAAGAGTTAAGGGCCGCGTCTTTATCCAATGCAGCAATGTTTCAGAGTCCGTCCAGAAATAAACGCTCTCGGTTATACATTTGTTAGCGGTTATATATCGAGGGATGGAAATAGTACTAAGTTGTAGCAGATTATGTTTTTATTTGTCCCAGCTGGTATACAAATTCATTGGTATTGTCTTATCGTATTTAAGAGTTAGGGCCGCGCTTCTGCCACAAATCTTGTAATAACATTTTAGCCTTGATTCCGGTAGGGCTCAATTACCCAAGAACGATGTTACCGGCTGGTGTATCTTCTTTGGCATCCCAGGCGGTCGTCACATAAATTTGTGATATTTCAGTGAAATTTCGCTACTTTTGTGTCAGGTCTGGTAAAGGCAAGGCAAACGGTCTAGCACTGTGAGTGCTTTATAAGCGGTTCTCTCCCAGCCGCAGAGTAGCGCTCTGATGAACAAAATAGGTTGTTTCGCTGCAGCGAACCTTGCAAAATCAGCTCCGGCCGCTTGCTTACATCCGAGTGAACAGGGGTCACCGCTCGCTGCCTCAGCCACCTCACCGCTACCACCGATACTTGATACTTGGCCGCATCGGACACTTCCTCAAGCGTTGTCCACGGGCTGTGTGAGCGCTGTTTCCACACCACCTAGGAAAGGCCGCCCAACAAGCTTCCGAGCCTACCGCATTTCATCCGAGTATCCTTCCCACTTACGGCGGCTCCAGTTCTTGGTCCGATTTCGAACGAATCCTGGAAGCGAAATATTACCACTTACGCCACCCTCCAAAGCGCAATGCGAGCCGCTTTACATTAGATTGACAGACTAGTTTCCAGCAACTTCGACACTGCACCCAAGGTCCCCGAGAATGCTTAGCGGATTTTGTAACAGAACTAGAGCGTCTGGCTCTTGGTGCATTCTGGGGTATGCCAGAGCACATTTACAATGCCATCATAGTACAGCAGTTGATTGATGCTATGCGCGAGACGAAAGTACAGTGTTTGGTATTTTCCTGCAAGCCCAACAAATTACTGGAAGCCGTCGATATGGAAACCAGAGTACAGGCACAGTACAACCGCAGCAATAGACGACCTGTACTACATACCGAAGTAAAGGAACGAGCAAGTCGTTCTCAAGAACAGAGGCGCCGAAGAGGTCGACGGAACCCAAAACTATTCCATCATGCTTCTGCAGACATCTCTTCGACACCGTCGGAAAGTTAATCGAAGCCAGTCCTGCGGGGTGGGAGCTAGTTAAAGCCTATCCCAACATTTCTGGTGAGTACGTTGAATGGTACCCCCTTCGCCACCATAGCTGCTACTAGTCATCAGGACGACACCACCGAACACCCGCCAACCACGGAGCAGTCAGCGACCTCGCTAAATCGGCAGGTACTGCTACTCACGACCCGAACTATCACCATGAAAGCGCGTTGACGCAGTTCTATGGAGTAACTCCTAGTCTATTTGGGATAGATTACTTGCTAAGCCACAAAGACACAGTGGACTTCGCTTCAAGCTTCAGTGGGTCCCTGTTTATTATCAGCCACCTAACCAGTGTACTCACAACCTGTTATACTTCTAAGCACCCGTCAACATACCGCCGCGCACCGACTGCTGTGTGCGTCTTCCGTGCTCCGCTCTTGAACCACAGAGCAGCAGAGCAGCGTGCTACTGGAGCGAGGCATTCACTCTGAGCTCGGTTCAACTCATTTCTGTGTGGACTGTTTGCGTCTTAACGACGAGACCATTAATGATTCCTACCCACTTCCCAAATTAGACGACATACTAGCAACTTTGCATGGATCGCAGTGGTTTTCACAATGGACTTACAAAGCGGGTAGTGGCAAGACGAAATGGAGGAAAGTTCCCGTCCGAAGACCGCCTTTGCCTGCGACGCAGGGCTTTTCGAGTTCAATGTGGTGCCACTCGGCCTCTTCAACGCTCCGGCCACATTTCAGCAACTCATTGATGGCCTTTTTGCCGCCGTAATATGGAAATAGGCGCTTGGATGACATTATTCTGCACTCTCGAACGGCTGAGAAGCGGGAGGTTTTCGATCGCCTTGCTGGGGCCGGTCTAAAAATGAAGCCAAAGAAATGTAGCTTCTTTCGGCCTCAGTTTAACTACTTGGGCCACATTGTTGGGCGGCAGAGTCTTCAAGCCTGCCACATTAAGATCGACAAGGTAGCCAACTGGCCACCACAGCGAAACAAGACAGATGTACGAACATTCCTAGGACTCTGCTCCTATTACCAAAAATTTATACCGGCTTTCGCAACCATAGCGCGGCCTTTCCATGAGTTGACGGAGGCTCGACACACTTTTACATGGGACGATACCCAGAAACGAGTTTTCGACAACCTAAGAGTCAGGCTGACAATTACACCAATCTTGGCTTTTCCTGCTGACGATGGAAAATTTACACTAGACGCGTCCAACTTTGGCGCCGGCGCTGTTCTCAGCCAAGTTCAGAATGGCGTTAAACGGGTCATTGAACTCTACAGGAAAACATTCACTTGTAGGGAGCTGCTATCCGTAGTGTGGGGAACGAAACATTTCCATCATTATTTACACGGCCGACGGTCGAGTGAAAATTTGGTCACTGGTCGATCTTTTTGGCGAAAAGACACACTGATTCTGTCCTATTCATCCGTGTATGGCTCCAGCCATTTAAATTGGGATAAAATTAATTGTCCGATTAAGAAAGACTTATTCCGCTGTAGTTTGTGTACGCAGCGGTGTCCTCATTAAATGAAATGAAAATAATATAGCAGTTCCTCAAAATTTATTCTTCTCATGCGTAAACATTGTATTTAATTCTACAGTATCCACTTTCAGCCAGTTCATTAATTGTCTCGCGGCGTAAAACCCATATTTCCCAAGTGTTGTATTGAGTGAAGCTCAAAATTATCAAGTTATTGGGTTTATCGTACGAATTATTATATTACAATGAATAAATTAAATTTACAATAAATTCCAAAGATCAATTACCATTTACGATTCACATCCGATTACAAATTATTGATAACGGCAACTTATCCTTTGAATTTAGTAGTTCTGACACTAAACTAAATTATTGGCACACAACTTAAATTTCCATAAAATCTGAATGCCAAAAGATTTGATGTATAACTGCCCACCAAACTGGTTTACGAAAAATTGTGTGCACGTCTGACCTTGTCCTAGCTTTACAAGTAGCAATTTAAAATGTTCTTTACCGAAACGTTTCCGTTGACTTAAGTTTGTAATGTAATTAAATACAAAGTGCTTTGCTAACTTGCGGATCCCTGCTAACGAATATATCAAGTGTAGAGTGTATATGTCGGACCCGGCGTCGGAGTGCTTGTTTGTTTTGCAAATTTTGGTTTTAAAATGTAGTAGATCTGCACAAGCGTTGTTTTATTGAAAGTTGCAAATTACTGGAATATTCAATATAGTACGATATTTTTGCAATGTTTGACTTAAAGTATCAACATACCCGCTTCGTTTCGATATTCGCGATTTGGGCGATACCTATAACAATTTTAATTTGTAGTGGCGCTGTGGAAATATCTGTTCAACAAGGTACAGAAAATTGTTTGAAACTCAAATATAATGTGAAAACAAATTTTCTTTATTTATAAATGTGTCATGTAAACATTAAATGTTAGATTTCGGAGCGACATTGCAATTAGGGGTAATATCGGAAACAAATAAGAATACTAAAACTCGTCTTTGTTGATATGCTATTCCTATTCCCTAATCATTAAAATTTTGGTTCGAACATTTTTATGGAGACTTTATAACTAAGCAAAATACTTATCAAAATGGCTGTCATGTAGTCACTAGAAGGTGTACCTCCCACACAAAGACATTTTTAATTTATTTTATTGCATTAGAATGTTTTAATTTAAGTATTTAGTTTCATAATAAATATTTTGACTCTACATCTTTTTTTTAAGGACGGTTGCTGCCGATTTTACGTTTCGATTTCCAATTCTTTTTACACAGGCAATGCCGGCATTTTAGTACCTCAGTAAGAATTTATTACTTCTAAAACTATTTCTGGCAAGCACATTTTTCATCAGCACAAAAGTACCTCCAAATTCTGAAGTCTCTAATTCGCTTTTATACAGGGACGAAACAAAAAGAATGTTTATTTTGGCATGATGTGGTTGTAATATCAATTACGTTAGACGGCTGCAGTATTCCTCTGAATTTACCATGTTGAAAGTCATTCTGATAAAAGGCATATTTGCATATCTTACGGTGTATGCTTCTAAAAAAAAATTGTTTTTTGGATGAATTTTTCAACTCATACCAAAAGGATTTCCTTTTGAAAAATGACATAAAATATAAGAATTGTTTCATAATCTCATTCGAATATTTTTATACCATTCACCAGTGTGAAATGGTATTATTAGTTTCTCTGCAAGTTTTAAAGGAGGCATCATAGACCCCATAAAGTATATATATTCTTGATCATCTCGACGAGACGAGTCGATCTAGACATGTCCGTCTCTGTCTGGATCTACCGCATTTTTTGGGCACTAATTTTTATCCGATCCAGTTGAAAATTGGCACGTACACTTTTTATTGCAGTTTAATATGGTATCAAGATTGACCCGCCTCGCCCACTTTTGACTTTTTGTAGAAAACTCTTTTATATAGAAGTCAGTATCAACGCTATGATCGCTTCTAATAAACGGAAGCTTCACATATACATCGGTGCATGGGACCCCGCCCACTTTTTGGGTTAGCCCCCATACAAACCTACTGCCCACTTTTGTATTTTTGTAGGAAAAACTTCTTTATTACAGTCGATATTAGGTAGAAATTCGATGCGGTGCCTTTTTATGGACAGCCGCTTAACATACATAGACTAATGGGCGTGTCCCTCCCACTCTTTGGGGTAGCCCTCATACAAACCCACCGCCCACTTTTGTGTTTTTTATGAAAAAATTCTGTATTTAAATCAATATTAGCTTGAAATTCGATTTGGTGGATTTTAGTAGAGAACCGCTTTTTATACATATGCAAATGAGTGTGTCCCGCCCACATTTTGAGGTAGTCCCATACAAACCTAAAGCTCACTTTTATGCATTTGTATGAAAAACGTCTATTTGATATTGTGTCATCTTATGGATCATTACTTTATTTAAATACTTGTATGCAAGGAATAAAACCGAAATGCTTTTTAGTTTTGTTTCCGATTTTGGTACGTACCGAAATTTGTTTCGGTTCTGTACCGATTCTAATTTATTTCGTATTTAGTACAGATTACCAATATTTATTATTTAGGGGTTTGTGCGGTTTCTGATTTCGAATTTTGTAAAATGGAACATAGAGATAAGAAAAAAGCGAAAGCCCCGTTAGATTTGCTGTCTTTGTGCTTTCTTGATATTTTTGTGATATTCGAAAAAAAAAGTGACGAAAGTAAATTTGTGTATAGTGAGTTTGATTAAGTGATTATTATAATTTAAATGACAATACACTATAACAACGGAACAATTTTTAAGGAGTGGAAAACATATAAAGAAATACAAAGTCTTTTAAAATGTTATGTCAAAATTGTACGCAAAATGCCATAAATTATAAACTGAAGCACGAAAAACGTGTTGCCATACGTAAAACTACAAATTTATAGGACCGACGCATTGTGCGCTTCAGCAATGCCAATCCTTTTGCATCCTCTAGGGATATAAAAGCGGAGTTGAAGTTGGGGATCAGCGACGTAACCATTTGAAAAAAATTTTATCTCATAATGGTGTTTATAATACGATTTATCAACCTAAAAAGTGCAGGTCATCTGCACTGATATTTCAATGACAAAGCTGTACATGAAGAAAATACGTGTTTTTTCGTAATTAAACGTGTGCCAAATATGTATTCGCAGTTTTTGGCACTTAATTTTTACATATGTGCAAGAGTTATGCATAACGAATCATTTGCGAAATCAAACTCGCCAATACTCCGCAAAACATTTGACTTACAGCTTACTCTATTAAAAAGGTGCGTTCATAGAAAAAAAATTGTTATATTGTTTTCAGGTCTCTTATAAGCTGTAATCGTTTATAAACAATGACGAACAAATATTTTTCCCAAAGAACTTACTTCTCTGAGACGAATCCAATTTTTGGAAATGAAATAAGTTAATTTATTCAAACACACTTCACTCACGAATAGAACTGTTGTTTTTCCCGAAAAGTGTGTCTATTTCGTCACACTCTGACAGACTGAGTCAAATAGGCAAAACTGACTAAAACAAAGTATTGACATACGATAATAATCTTAAACAACTTTATAGGTATCACAGCAATTATAGAAATTGTAAAAAAAATGTTCTAGACACCGTTTTTAATCTTTACCTGGCCAGGTTTTTCTGGACCACTGTGTCGGTACGGTACCATGTCAATATTACAATTCTAAAAAAAAAAACACAATTGCCAACGTTATTGTTAAAAGGTTACTTTATTCTTCTAGAATAACATTTATTCATCAATATCTATTTAGGCCCCTTCAAAGTAATCCCCTTAGTCTCCATACTAACTTTTAAACGGACATGTCGATTCCTGGTTTGCTTTGATTTTCTTTTTAATTAATTTGTTTATAGTTGTTTTTTTTTTTTTTTTTTTAATTAAAAAATAATTATTTCATGGTTTTTTGAAAAAGGACATGTAGATTTTTATAGTTTATGGCTGCCATATTGTTTTGTCTGTTTTTTATTTTTCAGACACTATAGACAAATAACCGTTACATTGTGACGTAAAAATATTAAAACTATATTATCAAAATGACTGTTCCTTTGGGCTTAACATGGTTACTGTCGGCCTTGGGCTTAACATGGTTACTGTCTGTCGGCCAAAACATGTATGTCAACGAAACGCAAGATCTGTCGAAAATTGCTCCACTGTCAGTAAGCGCGTGCAGAAAAACCAAAGGCAGTCAGTCAATTCTGCGCACACAAGAACTCGGTCTTTCGCAGAGAAGAACTTAACGAGTTTTGGGTCAACACTTAATCATACATGCAAAATTCAACTGGCACAGGTGATGAAGGAAAACGACCATAGACAACGCCGAGTGTGATGAGCAGTTTGAACCGGACCCCGATATCAAAATGGCCGGATTTGGAACTACGCCAGTCCACACGATGTTGCTAAGTGGCAATACATCCGCAGAAAGTCGCTGTTTGGTGTGGATTATGAGCTGGCGACATCTCATCGGTCCGTACTTCTTCGAAAACGACGATGAAATTAAAACATTTTTGTGGATTGATGTAGATGTGAACATGTGGTTCCAACAGAACGGCGATACGTGCCACACAAATGATGTAATTCTGCACGAGCGATTTGAGGGCGTTGATAATTCACGCAGAGGCGATGCGAACTGGCCGAAATCGTACCAATCGTTAGAGTTCTTGTGGTGTTTAAGTAAATTAAACAAGCCCCAACCGACCGGTTCTCTCAAATTAAACATAAACCGACCAATCGCTCAAATTCAGCCTGATCTATGCGCCAGAGTCATCGAAAATTGGACTTCTCGAATTCGCACCACCGCAGCGGCGATATCAAAAATGTCATATTCTACACATACTGTCACTGATAGGCTTTCCAAATAAATCAAAAAATTCGTTGATATATCACACAAAACTTTTATTCAATTTTAACATTATATTGGAAACACTTTATTAAAAGATATTTTTTGTTTTATGATTTAAAACTACAGTCTTCGTAGGCCTACATTAGTAAGGATGTAGGGTATTTCGTCTTTTTTTGTTCTTGTTTGTGTCCGACATTGATAAATGTTAAATTAGAATTTAACATATTTAATATTTTTTCTTATTCTTGCAGAATTTGTTGAAATTGGTAAAAATATTTCTCTGCGATGTGAAACGAATAACAGTAATATTACTTGGAAATTCAATGATGTAACTATAGACGAAAAAAATAACAGGTAATAATTTGACAAACTTTATGAATTCTCAGAGAAATACACGAGGGACTTAATGATTATATTTCAAAAAATAAAATTAAAAAAATTATTTATCGAATTTTAATTTTACTATGAATTCAATAATTATTATTATTATTTTTTTTTTGAGTGATTTTTATTCTGAAAATAAAAAAAAAAATGATTTCAAATAATTTTTTTTTTCACAACCAACTTTGAGCCCTTCATACTGTTGACATTTTCTGGAGGTTCTATTTCGACTAAATTCTTTTATTCATAAAAAATGTTAAAGCAACTAGTGTCTCCTCGATTCTATCTAAACAGCTTGAACTGTTGTGCTGGCATCTTGTCTCCATTCAGCGGCGCAATAATTTCTATGAAATTTTAACACGCTTTTATTAGCATGACCTGTATCTATCTATATATGTAACGGAATCTTTCATCTTAATTTGCACCAACTTCCTAACCTTGAAATAATTTGAAATTTTGCACGTGTATTAAGCATTGATGACAATACAATAATTTCACAATTTTGACCTAATATCCTGACCAGGATATTTGATTTGTTTGTGGATCATGTTCTGTTCTGTTTCGATTCGTTTGTTTTGTTTCATTGTGCTACCCACAAAACGAGTCAACAACATAATACATTTATATGTTGATGAGAACGGCGTTAATAGTAATGTGAACTAAAAAGTAAAAAATAATTTTGAATAAGTTTAAAATGAGAATTAAGTGATTGACAGAAAATTAACTTTAACATAAAAAAGCGTGGGTGCTTGATATTAATTGTTATAATTATTTAATAGCTATTTGTTAATATAAACTTATAATAATATATTACAGAGCACCCCACGCTTTTTTTATGTTAAAGTTAATTTTCTGTCAATCACTTAATTCTCATTTTAAACTTATTCAAAATTATTTTTTACTTTTTAGTTCACATTACTATTAAAGCGTGCTTTAATATTTTTTTAATACTATAATTTTATTTATAATCATGTCTGACTTTTAATTTCCGATTTTTAAAATAAAAATCACTTGAATGATATTTTTTTGTTGAGTTTTTAAATAAAAACAAGAAAGAGGTTGTGTCACCCGAATATCAAAAGCAATCAAAAATGGTGCAGGCAATATATCCTACTGCAATTTTCTACGCATATTTATAAAAACGCCGGTTACAAATAAAGTAGTCCCCTCGTTATGCCTTTCATGTACATTCTTATTTAATATTTATTCGATTTCAATTATAACCGATACTTAAGTAATAAGTAATAATGATTAAGATTAACGATAACATATAATAACAATAGTGTTGACTAATTAAGCATGAATTCAAATATTAACTGAATGGCGCGAACATACTCCCCACCTTGGAAGCTCCTTCCAACCATCCATATCCTGACTTAATTTTCGCTCTCCAGTGAAATGTAACACCTCGTTGGCTGTATGTGCCGACAATGAGAGGCTTGCTCGAATCGTCAAACACCCTTTGTTGCTCCTTGAGTTCCCGGGATGCACCCACAAAGTTAGTGGCGTTGTCGCAGAAAAGATCTGCTATGAATGCGCTAGCGCTAAGATCTGAGACTATCTCCAGAAGACACGCCTTCGTCAAAAAGCACACAAATACGCACAAAAACGCACAAATACACCTTGACTGGACGACGCCCTCTGATGTAGAAATGCATCCAAAGTGTTCCTGCGAAATCAAGTCCATCGTCCAGTTGAATTGCTAATATCGGTCGTTGCCGGAAGCATACAACGGAACTCCGTACCGTCTTGCGAGCTAACTTTCCGCATTTAAATTTATTCGATGTGTGTAATCGATAAGCGCATTTACAACTAAATGATTATTTGTTAACAAGATAGGGTGTCCTACATTAAATACATTAGCTTGTGGCAGACGTCCGACTACTCTTATAATTGAAATGCCTTCTATTTCATAAGTTTTCCTTTTCTTAAACTTTGAATTTCAGATTGAAACTTCAAATTTTGAAGGTTAAAAACTATGTAATGTAAACCGCCTTTCATTTCTGTTGCAGTTAAGACCTTAATCAGTGTTCGCGACCCTAGGCAGCGAACACTGATTAATTAATTGTAGTTCCTCTCGGTATTTTTGCCATTGAAGTTTGTATGCTAAAGGAAGCTCCTCATCCCAGTCATGTTGCAGCAACCAAAGCTCTTGCATAAATATTTTACGTAAGATCAATATAGGACTCAGAAAACCAAAAGGTCAAACAATTGTGCTAACTCCGACAATACTACTCTCTTTGTAATGACTAATGCAAACTTTGAATTGTATAAGAATTGAAATGTATCTAACTGGGAAGCCAAGAGTTTTAACAGTCCTATCTGTTTTAATTGCAAATGGCTGTAAACTGGCTGTTATCAAATATTTCTGAACAATTAGAGCGCCATTTGTGAAGTTCAAATTTTCCCTCTTGAAGAAGAATTGTCACCTCGTGCTTTAGCTTCAACAATTCAGAAATAGTATTGGCACCACAAAACATGTCATCCATAGAAAAGGAAAGATGTTGTGTGGTGCCAAGAAGAAAATTATAAGGTAACAACTGGTTGGATAACCTCACCAGTACCTCCGTAAGACGTCTTACTTTCTATAAAAATCTTTGAAATATTATTTCATAATTTTGGATTTCCTTCCTTTTCTATTTAGATTGTACAGTGTCCCAACAAGAGTGTAATATTTAAATTTGGTGGCATTTTTTCTGTACAAGTGGCAACTCTGAAATTTGACAGCCGATTGTTACGATTATTAAAATGGAGCTCTACACGATAGAATAACGGGTTTTCATTGCTTAAACACAACGCGTTATCATTGTAGAAACCGATTACAGACATTGCAAAGTTTCGCTGAAATTCGGTGGCGGAATTTCACCTAATGTTTATTATACCATTCACACATACGGGTGTGTCACAGAAAGCTCTTTCACCCCAATACATCCCAACCACAACGAATGTCAGCTGATAATTTTTGTAGTGCTACCAACTTGTTTGTAATTATACAAGATCATTTAACGGAATTGTGATTAAAATATCCTGATTTGTGCAACAAATTGCTCATTAAGTGCAGAAAATAATTAGGGGTGCCACAGGAATCGATTTCGCTTGAATTTCACTTCAATTTCAATTCACCATGCCACAGACCTACTTTTCTAGCTAAATGCAAATCCCCTGTAATTGAGCTAGCGATTTAACTAAATAAAATATATTTTGTAAATAAAAAGGCCTATCGTTGCAGAAAGGGGGTATAATTTCTGATTAATTTACATTTAAACAATTAATAATTTAATATGTTTTATTTAATAAATTAGCAATTTACTAAACCAACTATGAAATCGCTAGTTGAATTTGCCAGTCACAGCCGACAGACAAGCGATTTGCATATTACTGGTGTCACTTTTATTAAAAAGATTTTCGAACTTAGTTTTTAGTTCGGTTAGATGGCAACGTCGACATAAAAATGCCATAAATTATTAATAACGCAGCAAACATGTATTAGCGTCTGCTTGCGAAAATGAGTCAGATGCGCATCTGTGGCGCTTGCGGGCTATTGCCTCCTTCCTGAGTTGCCTCTTCCTTAACTCTTTGATCACAATGAGTCTGATAAGCGGCATGTTTTACAATTATTTGTTAAAAATTTTCACAATTTGGAAATTTGTTTTCACTTGCTAATTGCAATTCAACGCGATACATTTGTTTACAAACAAATTTAATTTTTTTTTTGCTTGGAAACTACAAAAATAATGTCACATAAGTGCAATTAATTTACATTTAACTAAATATCAATAATAATGCGGAACAAATATAAGACTAATTTTTATTCTTCCGTGATGTCTACCCTATGTTGCTAAGCTCGAAAAGGTTTGAGCAAATGCAATAAGTTTGTGCGCCATGAAACTGCGAAAAGTGCTGAACCTCATCCAGTATACGTCCCATACAGCCACGAAAAAGCCAATGATGTTTTCCGTTAATATTAAAAAGCGTTTAAGGTTTGCTATCGTCAACGCAAATAGGCTTGCGGAGTACTGCAAAATCGTAATTTTTTGTGACGAGATAAAGATTATAATGTACTATCATGATGGACCCATCAAAGTTTGGCGGAAACCCAAAACAGCCCATCATCAGAAAAGTATCATACCAAGTTTGGCAAGCTTTCTGTGATTGTGTGGGGCTGTATTTCATCCGAAGGCATTGGAGAATTGCGTATATTCAACGATGTAATGACAAAGGAGTTTTATTTGTACATTTTTACAAATGAGTTGACAAGCAGCGCCCAATAGTTTGGCTTTGTTGATTGTGAAAACAGCAAAAAATTGAGATACAAGCTGTACCAGGGCAACGATCCAAAGCACAAATCGCTGAACCTGGTTGCTCTAATTACAATGGCAGCAAAGTCATAGACACGTCGCAAATTGTTTTGTTAAATACACATTAAATACACGATTGTGCAGTAATTGCGATTAAAATTATTTATTTTTAGCTTTGTTTTAATGCAAATACCAGTATGTTATCTACTTAAAAACTAAGTTCGAAAATCTTTTTAAAAAAGTGGCAACAGTGCAATTCAAATTGGTTGTCTGTCGGCTGTGACTGGCTAATTCAACTAACGATTTCATAGTTGGTTTAGTAAAATGATAATTTATTAATTAATTTAGATGTAAATTAATCATAAATTGTGCCCCCTATCAGCAATGACAGGCTTTTTTATTTATAAAATATATTATAGAGGCGTTTTTAGTCAAATCGCTAGCTCAATTTCAGGCGAATTGCATTTCGCTATTAAATGAGGTCTGTGGCATGGTGAATTAAAATTGAAGTGAACCCTGTATAAAAACAAAATCGCTCGATTTTTTGAGCGATTTAGCAAATCACAGAATTTGCTACTTGCGATTATTTCGACAAATGTTACGTTAAGATAGAAGTTAATTTAAATAACTTATATTTTAACTAAATTTAATTTTACTCCAAAATTTAAATTCATTTTTGTTAGTTTGTCAAAGTTTTTCATACATGTTTGAAATGCGTTAATAAAGTGTACCAGAGATAAAACTGCTTTTATATTATCATAGTATGAACAAGCACAAAGAAAATTCAAGTAGCGATCATGTCGTTAATTAGCGGATTTTACGTAGCGCTCAAATAATAAATTACTCCTGTACTAATTGATTAGTAGTTCCGAAGCGAAGTTGCTGGTATACGAATATGTCCAGTAATGCCAACATTTAATATCAAAACGCACAATAATAAAATTAATATATGTATGATATACATATGTAAGGTTTTCCCAAATTGACCTGTGGGCTTATGCACGCCCGCACTGGATGAATGTTTGCTGCCGAATGCTTAAGTCATTCCGTACCAAGCACATTGCAGCTAATTCTTTTCGATCTCTCTTAGCTCCGTTTGTTTGCAATAACGGTTCGACGCAGTTGATCGAAACCAGCAAATCAAATGACAGGCATATTATTCGTGCGCAGATGCACAGTATACTCTATTCATATACATGTACATACATATGAATGCAGGTGGGTGTATATTATGCCAAAGTGTTGAGTTAGATAAAAGAGTGTATTGTTAATGCAGTGAGAATACACTGCATGAAATGTTTAACCCCTTATGGTAAGGTGGCCACTACACATGCGAGTTTTTGGCACCAAGATAAAAGTGCAAATGTGTTTTCGAAGCAGTTGTTTGACATTGGAAATGGGAAAGCCGCAGTTGACACCTCGACCGGATTTATTACATTAGCCACAGGTGTCTGTCAGTTCACAGACTCGAAAGTGGAGCTTATCAGCTTGATTTTCCAGACATAGCGCAACAATTCAAAAACCATAATTGGCTAAGTAAACAAGCAAAATTTTATTCCGGGTCAGTTATTTTCCTTCAAATCAGTCGACACAGTTATCAACCAGGATGACGTAGTCAACTATCCCACAGAATTTTTGAATTCCTGGACTACACCTCATAATTTGCTATGTTGTGTGTATGTTGCGTAACGTTAATCAACCTCGACTACGCAATGGAACTGGCTGTGAAAAATATCAAGATCAAAAAGATCAAGGGAAAATACAAAGGAGAATGACTTGATTCGGCGTATACCGATGTTTTCAACGGATTTGGCATTTGATTTTAAGCGACTACAATTTCTCGTGCGACTGGTGATGTCCATAAATAAATCACAAGGCCAGTCGTTGGAAGTTTGTGTAATCAACTTGAAGTTTCCGTTTTTCGCGCACGGACAACGATATGTCGCGTGTTCGCGCGTCGGAAAGCCATCATCTTTGTATATTTTCGCACCGTAAAAGAAAACAAAAAATAAAGTTTAAAGTTTTTGTATTTATATTTCATGTATATAAAGACATTAAATTCATTAAAAATTTTACAAAAAATAATATTAAAATAAGTAATTAAGTTTTTGAGTTTAAGCGAGATTAACTAACAGCGATTGTAGTTGAAATGATAATTTATTGAAAGTATCTTTAAAAAAGTTATTTCTTAAGTAGTAATTACTTTTTTAATTTATCAATTATTTCTTAAATATCTAGCTCTACATAATTCTATTGAGAAAAAATTCACGAGCAGTTGGCAGGTAACGCCGCAGGCTACATTTTGCCACATATTCTTTGCAAAATGAAAATAGTCACACAAATTCAACTTCAACATGAAATTTTATTAACAAAGGCACTAATTATTTAAAAAAAAAAAATTTCAAAAATCGAAGCAAAAACGCAAGAAATACAAAGAAAACCAAAAAGTGGCAAATATGCTGCTCTCAAGTAATTCTTTGCAAAAATGTAAATACAAATAGTAAAAAGGACGTAAACTATAAACTGGTGAACTTTATTGACTAATATTTGGTGGGCTTCCCATCAGCTTCCATTACAGCCTGGAGACGCCGTGTCATTGAATTTAGAATCCATTCATGTCGTAAAATAAGGGTATTTTTATATTTTTTTTTTGGGCTCCGTTTTCCCACTTTATTTTTCATTACGGCCCACAAATTTTTAATAGGGTTAAGATCCGGATTATAGGTAGGCGTGTCTATGACTTTGCTGCAATTGTAGAACAACAAGGTCCGGCACAGCAGCGATTTGTGCTTTGAACGGTTGCCATGATACAGATTTTATTTCAATTTTTTGATGTTTTTTTCGATCAACAAAGCCAAACTTTTGGGCAAACGATCTAAAAAATACTTTCAATAAGTCTGTGAGCCATGAGACTGTGCGAAAAGTGCTAAAGCTCCACCATTATACGTCCCATACCGCCACGAAAAAGTCAATACTGTCTTTCGTTAATATTGAAAATCGTTTGAGGTTTGATATCGGCAACGCTAATAGGCCAGCGGAGTACTGGAAAACGTAATTTTTTGTGACGAGACAAAGATTATAATGTACTATCATGATGGACCCATCAAAGTTTGGCGGAAACCCAAAACAGCCCATCATCAGAAAAATATCATACCAACAGTAAAGTTTGGCAAGCTTTCTGTGATTGTGTGGGGCTGTATTTCATCCGATGGCATTGGAGATGTAATGACAAAGGAGTTTTATTTGGACATTTTTACAAATGAGTTGACAAGCAGCGCCCAATAGCAAAAAGTTGAGATACAAGCTGTAACAGGGCAACGATCCAAAGCACAAATCGCTGAACTTGGTTGCTCTAATTACAATGGCAGCAAAGTCATAGACACGTCGCAAATTGTTTTGTTAAATACACATTAAATACACGATTGTGCAGTAATTGCGATTAAAATTATTTATTTTTAGCTTTGTTTTAATGCAAATACCAGTATGTTATCTACTTAAAAACTAAGTTCGAAAATCTTTTTAAAAAAGTGGCAACAGTGCAATTCAAATTGGTTGTCTGTCGGCTGTGACTGGCTAATTCAACTAACGATTTCATAGTTGGTTTAGTAAAATGATAATTTATTAATTAATTTAGATGTAAATTAATCATAAATTGTGCCCCCTATCAGCAATGACAGGCTTTTTTATTTATAAAATATATTATAGAGGCGTATTTAGTCAAATCGCTAGCTCAATTTCAGGCGAATTGCATTTCGCTATTAAATGAGGTCTGTGGCATGGTGAATTAAAATTGAAGTGAACCCTGTATAAAAACAAAATCGCTCGATTTTTTGAGCGATTTAGCAAATCACAGAATTTGCTACTTGCGATTATTTCGACAAATGTTACGTTAAGATAGAAGTTAATTTAAATAACTTATATTTTAACTAAATTTAATTTTACTCCAAAATTTAAATTCATTTTTGTTAGTTTGTCAAAGTTTTTCATACATGTTTGAAATGCGTTAATAAAGTGTACAAGAGATAAAACTGCTTTTATATTATCATAGTATGAACAAGCACAAAGAAAATTCAAGTAGCGATCATGTCGTTAATTAGCGGATTTTACGTAGCGCTCAAATAATAAATTACTCCTGTACTAATTGATTAGTAGTTCCGAAGCGAAGTTGCTGGTATACGAATATGTCCAGTAATGCCAACATTTAATATCAAAACGCACAATAATAAAATTAATATATGTATGTATATACATATGTAAGGTTTTCCCAAATTGACCTGTGGGCTTATGCACGCCCGCACTGGATGAATGTTTGCTGCCGAATGCTTAAGTCATTCCGTACCAAGCACATTGCAGCTAATTCTTTTCGATCTCTCTTAGCTCCGTTTGTTTGCAATAACGGTTCGACGCAGTTGATCGAAACCAGCAAATCAAATGACAGGCATATTATTCGTGCGCAGATGCACAGTATACTCTATTCATATACATGTACATACATATGAATGCAGGTGTCTGTATATTATGCAGTGAGAATACACTGCATGAAATGTTTAACCCCTTATGGTAAGGTGGCATCTACACATGCGAGTTTTTGGCACCAAGATAAAAGTGCAAATGTGTTTTCGAAGCAGTTGTTTGACATTGGAAATGGGAAAGCCGCAGTTGACACCTCGACCGGATTTATTACATTAGCCACAGGTGTCTGTCAGTTCACAGACTCGAAAGTGGAGCTTATCAGCTTGATTTTCCAGACATAGCGCAACAATTCAAAAACCATAATTGGCTAAGTAAACAAGCAAAATTTTATTCCGGGTCAGTTATTTTCCTTCAAATCAGTCGACACAGTTATCAACCAGGATGACGTAGTCAACTATCCCACAGAATTTTTGAATTCCTGGACTACACCTCATAATTTGCTATGTTGTGTGTATGTTGCGTAACGTTAATCAACCTCGACTACGCAATGGAACTGGCTGTGAAAAATATCAAGATCAAAAAGATCAAGGGAAAATACAAAGGAGAATGACTTGATTCGGCGTATACCGATGTTTTCAACGGATTTGGCATTTGATTTTAAGCGACTACAATTTCCCGTGCGACTGGTGATGTCCATAAATAAATCACAAGGCCAGTCGTTGGAAGTTTGTGTAATCAACTTGAAGTTTCCGT
The DNA here is from genome assembly GCA_035044765.1 of Leucophenga montana. Taxonomy (NCBI): domain Eukaryota; kingdom Metazoa; phylum Arthropoda; class Insecta; order Diptera; family Drosophilidae; genus Leucophenga; species Leucophenga montana. The sequence goes on from JAWNNQ010001294.1 coordinate 69,545, forward strand.
TTTTCGCGCACGGACAACGATATGTCGCGTGTTCGCGCGTCGGAAAGCCATCATCTTTGTATATTTTCGCACCGTAAAAGAAAACAAAAAATAAAGTTTAAAGTTTTTGTATTTATATTTCATGTATATAAAGACATTAAATTCATTAAAAATTTTACAAAAAATAATATTAAAATAAGTAATTAAGTTTTTGAGTTTAAGCGAGATTAACTAACAGCGATTGTAGTTGAAATGATAATTTATTGAAAGTATCTTTAAAAAAGTTATTTCTTAAGTAGTAATTACTTTTTTAATTTATCAATTATTTCTTAAATATCTAGCTCTACATAATTCTATTGAGAAAAAATTCACGAGCAGTTGGCAGGTAACGCCGCAGGCTACATTTTGCCACATATTCTTTGCAAAATGAAAATAGTCACACAAATTCAACTTCAACATGAAATTAACAAAGGCTCTAATTATTTAAAAAAAAAAAAAATTTCAAAAATCGAAGCAAAAACGCAAGAAATACAAAGAAAACCAAAAAGTGGCAAATATGCTGCTCTCAAGTAATTCTTTGCAAAAATGTAAATACAAATAGTAAAAAGGACGTAAACTATAAACTGGTGAACTTTATTGACTAATATTTGGTGGGCTTCCCATCAGCTTCCATTACAGCCTGGAGACGCCGTGTCATTGAATTTAGAATCCATTCATGTCGTAAAATAAGGGTATTTTTATATTTTTTTTTTTGGGCTCCGTTTTCCCACTTTATTTTTCATTACGGCCCACAAATTTTTAATAGGGTTAAGATCCGGATTATAGGTAGGCGTGTCTATGACTTTGCTGCAATTGTAGAACAACAAGGTCCGGCACAGCAGCGATTTGTGCTTTGAACGGTTGCCATGATACAGATTTTATTTCAATTTTTTGATGTTTTTTTCGATCAACAAAGCCAAACTTTTGGGCAAACGATCTAAAAAATACTTTCAATAAGTCTGTGAGCCATGAGACTGTGCGAAAAGTGCTAAAGCTCCACCATTATACGTCCCATACCGCCACGAAAAAGTCAATACTGTCTTTCGTTAATATTGAAAATCGTTTGAGGTTTGATATCGGCAACGCTAATAGGCCAGCGGAGTACTGGAAAACGTAATTTTTTGTGACGAGACAAAGATTATAATGTACTATCATGATGGACCCATCAAAGTTTGGCGGAAACCCAAAACAGCCCATCATCAGAAAAATATCATACCAACAGTAAAGTTTGGCAAGCTTTCTGTGATTGTGTGGGGCTGTATTTCATCCGATGGCATTGGAGATGTAATGACAAAGGAGTTTTATTTGGACATTTTTACAAATGAGTTGACAAGCAGCGCCCAGGGCGGAGTGCAGCAAAAAGTTGAGATACAAGCTGTAACAGGGCAACGATCCAAAGCACAAATCGCTGAACCTGGTTGCTCTAATTACAATGGCAGCAAAGTCATAGACACGTCGCAAATTGTTTTGTTAAATACACATTAAATACACGATTGTGCAGTAATTGCGATTAAAATTATTTATTTTTAGCTTTGTTTTAATGCAAATACCAGTATGTTATCTACTTAAAAACTAAGTTCGAAAATCTTTTTAAAAAAGTGGCAACAGTGCAATTCAAATTGGTTGTCTGTCGGCTGTGACTGGCTAATTCAACTAACGATTTCATAGTTGGTTTAGTAAAATGATAATTTATTAATTAATTTAGATGTAAATTAATCATAAATTGTGCCCCCTATCAGCAATGACAGGCTTTTTTATTTATAAAATATATTATAGAGGCGTATTTAGTCAAATCGCTAGCTCAATTTCAGGCGAATTGCATTTCGCTATTAAATGAGGTCTGTGGCATGGTGAATTAAAATTGAAGAGAACCCTGTATAAAAACAAAATCGCTCGATTTTTTGAGCGATTTAGCAAATCACAGAATTTGCTACTTGCGACTATTTCGACAAATGTTACGTTAAGATAGAAGTTAATTTAAATAACTTATATTTTAACTAAATTTAATTTTACTCCAAAATTTAAATTCATTTTTGTTAGTTTGTCAAAGTTTTTCATACATGTTTGAAATGCGTTAATAAAGTGTACAAGAGATAAAACTGCTTTTATATTATCATAGTATGAACAAGCACAAAGAAAATTCAAGTAGCGATCATGTCGTTAATTAGCGGATTTTACGTAGCGCTCAAATAATAAATAACTCCTGTACTAATTGATTAGTAGTTCCGAAGCGAAGTTGCTGGTATACGAATATGTCCAGTAATGCCAACATTTAATATCAAAACGCACAATAATAAAATTAATATATGTATGTATATACATATGTAAGGTTTTCCCAAATTGACCTGTGGGCTTATGCACGCCCGCACTGGATGAATGTTTGCTGCCGAATGCTTAAGTCATTCCGTACCAAGCACATTGCAGCTAATTCTTTTCGATCTCTCTTAGCTCCGTTTGTTTGCAATAACGGTTCGACGCAGTTGATCGAAACCAGCAAATCAAATGACAGGCATATTATTCGTGCGCAGATGCACAATATACTCTATTCATATACATGTACATACATATGAATGCAGGTGTCTGTATATTATGCCAAAGTGTTGAGTTAGATAAAAGAGTGTATTGTTAATGCAGTGAGAATACACTGCATGAAATGTTTAACCCCTTATGGTAAGGTGGCCACTACACATGCGAGTTTTTGGCAACAAGATAAAAGTGCAAATGTGTTTTCGAAGCAGTTGTTTGACATTGGAAATGGGAAAGCCGCAGTTGACACCTCGACCGGATTTATTACATTAGCCACAGGTGTCTGTCAGTTCACAGACTCGAAAGTGGAGCTTATCAGCTTGATTTTCCAGACATAGCGCAACAATTCAAAAACCATAATTGGCTAAGTAAACAAGCAAAATTTTATTCCGGGTCAGTTATCAACCAGGATGACGTAGTCAACTATCCCACAGAATTTTTGAATTCCTGGACTACACCTCATAATTTGCTATGTTGTGTGTATGTTGCGTAACGTTAATCAACCTCGACTACGCAATGGAACTGGCTGTGAAAAATATCAAGATCAAAAAGATCAAGGGAAAATACAAAGGATAATGACTTGATTCGGCGTATACCGATGTTTTCAACGGATTTGGCATTTGATTTTAAGCGACTACAATTTCCCGTGCGACTGGCGATGTCCATAAATAAATCACAAGGCCAGTCGTTGGAAGTTTGCGTAATCAACTTGAAGTTTCCGTTTTTCGCGCACGGACAACGATATGTCGCGTGTTCGCGCGTCGGAAAGCCATCATCTTTGTATATTTTCGCACCGTAAAAGAAAACAAAAAATAAAGTTTAAAGTTTTTGTATTTATATTTCATGTATATAAATTCATTAAAAATTTTACAAAAAATAATATTAAAATAAGTAATTAAGTTTTTGAGTTTAAGCGAGATTAACTAACAGCGATTGTAGTTGAAATGACTAATTTATTGAAAGTATCTTTAAAAAAGTTATTTCTTAAGTAGTAATTTATCAATTATTTCTTAAATATCTAGCTCTACATAATTCTATTGAGAAAAAATTCACGAGCAGTTGGCAGGTAACGCCGCAGGCTACATTTTGCCACATATTCTTTGCAAAATGAAAATAGTCACACAAATTCAACTTCAACATGAAATTTTATTAACAAAGGCACTAATTATTTAAAAAAAAAAAAATTTCAAAAATCGAAGCAAAAACGCAAGAAATACAAAGAAAACCAAAAAGTGGCAAATATGCTGCTCTCAAGTAATTCTTTGCAAAAATGTAAATACAAATAGTAAAAAGGACGTAAACTATAAACTGGTGAACTTTATTGACTAATATTTGGTGGGCTTCCCATCAGCTTCCATTACAGCCTGGAGACGCCGTGTCATTGAATTTAGAATCCATTCATGTCGTAAAATAAGGGTATTTTTATATTTTTTTTTTGGGCTCCGTTTTCCCACTTTATTTTTCATTACGGCCCACAAATTTTTAATAGGGTTAAGATCCGGATTATAGGTAGGCGTGTCTATGACTTTGCTGCAATTGTAGAACAACAAGGTCCGGCACAGCAGCGATTTGTGCTTTGAACGGTTGCCATGATACAGATTTTATTTCAATTTTTTGATGTTTTTTTCGATCAACAAAGCCAAACTTTTGGGCAAACGATCTAAAAAATACTTTCAATAAGTCTGTGAGCCATGAGACTGTGCGAAAAGTGCTAAAGCTCCACCATTATACGTCCCATACCGCCACGAAAAAGTCAATACTGTCTTTCGTTAATATTGAAAATCGTTTGAGGTTTGATATCGGCAACGCTAATAGGCCAGCGGAGTACTGGAAAACGTAATTTTTTGTGACGAGACAAAGATTATAATGTACTATCATGATGGACCCATCAAAGTTTGGCGGAAACCCAAAACAGCCCATCATCAGAAAAATATCATACCAACAGTAAAGTTTGGCAAGCTTTCTGTGATTGTGTGGGGCTGTATTTCATCCGATGGCATTGGAGATGTAATGACAAAGGAGTTTTATTTGGACATTTTTACAAATGAGTTGACAAGCAGCGCCCAATAGCAAAAAGTTGAGATACAAGCTGTAACAGGGCAACGATCCAAAGCACAAATCGCTGAACTTGGTTGCTCTAATTACAATGGCAGCAAAGTCATAGACACGTCGCAAATTGTTTTGTTAAATACACATTAAATACACGATTGTGCAGTAATTGCGATTAAAATTATTTATTTTTAGCTTTGTTTTAATGCAAATACCAGTATGTTATCTACTTAAAAACTAAGTTCGAAAATCTTTTTAAAAAAGTGGCAACAGTGCAATTCAAATTGGTTGTCTGTCGGCTGTGACTGGCTAATTCAACTAACGATTTCATAGTTGGTTTAGTAAAATGATAATTTATTAATTAATTTAGATGTAAATTAATCATAAATTGTGCCCCCTATCAGCAATGACAGGCTTTTTTATTTATAAAATATATTATAGAGGCGTATTTAGTCAAATCGCTAGCTCAATTTCAGGCGAATTGCATTTCGCTATTAAATGAGGTCTGTGGCATGGTGAATTAAAATTGAAGTGAACCCTGTATAAAAACAAAATCGCTCGATTTTTTGAGCGATTTAGCAAATCACAGAATTTGCTACTTGCGATTATTTCGACAAATGTTACGTTAAGATAGAAGTTAATTTAAATAACTTATATTTTAACTAAATTTAATTTTACTCCAAAATTTAAATTCATTTTTGTTAGTTTGTCAAAGTTTTTCATACATGTTTGAAATGCGTTAATAAAGTGTACAAGAGATAAAACTGCTTTTATATTATCATAGTATGAACAAGCACAAAGAAAATTCAAGTAGCGATCATGTCGTTAATTAGCGGATTTTACGTAGCGCTCAAATAATAAATTACTCCTGTACTAATTGATTAGTAGTTCCGAAGCGAAGTTGCTGGTATACGAATATGTCCAGTAATGCCAACATTTAATATCAAAACGCACAATAATAAAATTAATATATGTATGTATATACATATGTAAGGTTTTCCCAAATTGACCTGTGGGCTTATGCACGCCCGCACTGGATGAATGTTTGCTGCCGAATGCTTAAGTCATTCCGTACCAAGCACATTGCAGCTAATTCTTTTCGATCTCTCTTAGCTCCGTTTGTTTGCAATAACGGTTCGACGCAGTTGATCGAAACCAGCAAATCAAATGACAGGCATATTATTCGTGCGCAGATGCACAGTATACTCTATTCATATACATGTACATACATATGAATGCAGGTGTCTGTATATTATGCAGTGAGAATACACTGCATGAAATGTTTAACCCCTTATGGTAAGGTGGCATCTACACATGCGAGTTTTTGGCACCAAGATAAAAGTGCAAATGTGTTTTCGAAGCAGTTGTTTGACATTGGAAATGGGAAAGCCGCAGTTGACACCTCGACCGGATTTATTACATTAGCCACAGGTGTCTGTCAGTTCACAGACTCGAAAGTGGAGCTTATCAGCTTGATTTTCCAGACATAGCGCAACAATTCAAAAACCATAATTGGCTAAGTAAACAAGCAAAATTTTATTCCGGGTCAGTTATTTTCCTTCAAATCAGTCGACACAGTTATCAACCAGGATGACGTAGTCAACTATCCCACAGAATTTTTGAATTCCTGGACTACACCTCATAATTTGCTATGTTGTGTGTATGTTGCGTAACGTTAATCAACCTCGACTACGCAATGGAACTGGCTGTGAAAAATATCAAGATCAAAAAGATCAAGGGAAAATACAAAGGAGAATGACTTGATTCGGCGTATACCGATGTTTTCAACGGATTTGGCATTTGATTTTAAGCGACTACAATTTCCCGTGCGACTGGTGATGTCCATAAATAAATCACAAGGCCAGTCGTTGGAAGTTTGTGTAATCAACTTGAAGTTTCCGTTTTTCGCGCACGGACAACGATATGTCGCGTGTTCGCGCGTCGGAAAGCCATCATCTTTGTATATTTTCGCACCGTAAAAGAAAACAAAAAATAAAGTTTAAAGTTTTTGTATTTATATTTCATGTATATAAAGACATTAAATTCATTAAAAATTTTACAAAAAATAATATTAAAATAAGTAATTAAGTTTTTGAGTTTAAGCGAGATTAACTAACAGCGATTGTAGTTGAAATGATAATTTATTGAAAGTATCTTTAAAAAAGTTATTTCTTAAGTAGTAATTACTTTTTTAATTTATCAATTATTTCTTAAATATCTAGCTCTACATAATTCTATTGAGAAAAAATTCACGAGCAGTTGGCAGGTAACGCCGCAGGCTACATTTTGCCACATATTCTTTGCAAAATGAAAATAGTCACACAAATTCAACTTCAACATGAAATTTTATTAACAAAGGCACTAATTATTAAAAAAAAAAATGGCAAAAATCGAAACAAAAACGCAAGAAATACAAAGAAAACCAAAAAGTGGCAAATATGCTGCTCTCAAGTAATTCTTTGCAAAAATGTAAATACAAATAGTAAAAAGGACGTAAACTATAAACTGGTGAACTTTATTGACTAATATTTGGTGGGCTTCCCATCAGCTTCCATTACAGCCTGGAGACGCCGTGTCATTGAATTTAGAATCCATTCATGTCGTAAAATAAGGGTATTTTTATATATTTTTTTTTTTGGGCTCCGTTTTCCCACTTTATTTTTCATTACGGCCCACAAATTTTTAATAGGGTTAAGATCCGGACTATAGGTAGGCGTGTCTATGACTTTGCTGCAATTGTAGAACAACAAGGTCCGGCACAGCAGCGATTTGTGCTTTGAACGGTTGCCCTGGTACAGATTTTATTTCAATTTTTTGCTGTTTTTTTCGATCAACAAAGCCAAACTTTTGGGCAAACGATCTAAAAAATACTTTCAATAAGTCTGTGAGCCATGAGACTGTGCGAAAAGTGCTAAAGCTCCACCATTATACGTCCCATACCGCCACGAAAAAGTCAATACTGTCTTTCGTTAATATTGAAAAGCGTTTGAGGTTTGATATCGGCAACGCTAATAGGCCAGCGGAGTACTGGAAAACGTAATTTTTTGTGACGAGACAAAGATTATGATGTACTATCTTGATGGACCCAGCAAAGTTTGGCGGAAACCCAAAACAGCCCTTCATCAGACAAATATCATACCAACAGTAAAGTTTGGTAAGCTTTCTTTTATGTTGTGGAGTTGTGTTTCATCCGCAGACATTGGAGAATTGAGTATATTCAACGAAATAATGACAAAGGAGTTTTATTTGGACGTGAAAACAGCAAAAAAATGAGATCTCAATTTTTTCGAAAGATTTGTTATATTTGTTTAGTATCCCAGCATACTTTGCATGATAGTATATAGCCCCTCGGTATAACTCTTGTTAATTAATATATTTTTAATTTATAAAGTATACTAGCTGGTATCCGGCGCGTTGCTGCCGGGTCACACCTTCCCATTCTCTTTACTTTACCTCCAATTCTCCTACACCTCTTCTTCTGTCCCTTCCACCCCTTCTCCAACCATCCCTTACGGTGCCCCCATTCCCCTGCCCGTGTGAGAGGCTTCCCCTACCTCTCCTTACTTTACCACCCCTTTTCCCTGTCCTCTTCGATCCCATTAACTTGTATACAACATTTCATCCCACTATCTTAAATGGTACCCAGCTCGTTGCTTTACATTTACCCCTCCTTCGTTATGATCCCTTACCCTTACCCTACCACCCCATCTAATTCCCCTGCCTCTCTTCTACAACTTTCCCAACACACTCCTTTCCCCCATTCTCCTACCTCCTTTTACTTTTTAAAAGTAGCTCGGCGCGTTGCTGCCCTTTCCCCTACCTCTCTTCCCTTGCACCTCCTGCCCCTTTAACTACCACCACTACCCATTCCACTTCTTTCCCTCCCCCTTCCCCTACCTCCCATGCTCTCCATGACCCCATTAACTCGTATATGAATTTTATTATTAACTTTAATATTATTTTTTTAATATAAAAAAACTACTTTTTGTGACTTAAATATAAAACTTTTTTGTAGGTATTATCAAGCTCTACAACGTTTCTCTAGAACTCAATTATATATCTCTCATCGTTAAGGCAACGTTCGTAAGAAACGTTTTCGTTCGACCGTTTTTTCTCCGACTTACTTTGCAAATCCGACTACCACGAAAAAGTCTTCTCATTTTTCGGGTTAATATATAGCCTATAACACTTACAAATAACGTGGCTTTTTATTGGTAAAAGAGTTTTCAAAATCGGTTCAGTAGATCCAGATCCCTTCGATCTCACAACCTTTACCTTTTTGTAATATTGGTATAGATATATTCTTGGTATAGATATATACTTGATCAGCTCGACGAGACGAGTCGAGTCGATCTAGCCATGTCCGTCTGTAAGTTGCACATTTTTCGGGGACCAATTTTTAGCTATCCAGTTGATAATTAGCACATACACTTCTAATTATTGCAGTTTATTAGTATAAAAATTGACCCGCGACGCCCAGCTTTTAGTGTAGTAGCTCCATACAAACACAATGCCCACTATTGACTTTTTGTATGAAAAACTTTTTTATTAATGTGAAACATATATATAACATATATAGACTAATGGGCGTATCCCGCCCACTTTTTGGATTAGCCCCGTTACAAACCCAGCGCACACTTTTGTTTTGGTTGAAAAAATTCTTTAAATTCGATATTAGCTTAAAATTCGGTTTGGTGAATTTTAGTAGACAACTTGTTCCTAAACATATACAAATGGGCGTGTCCCGCCCTCTTTTTGAGGTAGTACCATAATAACCCACAACTCACTTTTATGCATTTGTATGAAAAACGTCAATGTCATCTTATAGATGGTCGCTTCATACACATCGGGGTTGCCTCTATTTAAAGTAAGGTTAAAATGTTTCAATTTCGGAACAAATATCGTTGCCACATGGCATGAGTTAACGAATCCTCAACAACTTCTCTATTTGTAATTCGACGATTCTCCATAACAGATTTCATCACTGCTTCAACATTTTGATTGGTTGTTGACGAGCTGGGTCGTCCAGGCAGGCGTCGTCATTAACATTTTCTCGGCCTTCTGTGAAAAGCTTGTACCACTTATAAACATTTTTTTATTCAAAGTAGACTCGCCAAATGCCAGTCAACATTTTAAGTACGTTATTTTATTTATATAATAAAAAAGCCAAAAATATACCAAAACACGTCTAACCTTTATATCTGTACAAAAAAATGCAAAATGGCTGATTATGTAAACATTCTTTTTTTTGGGAACATGTGTACCAACATAAAGAAATCGAAAATCTAAGGTATGTAGCCCGCGAAATTTGAAATTTTTTTTAATATACATTGTTAAAAATACATTATATGTTAAAATACATTATATTATATTCGTGACCAGCACGACAAAACGAGTCAATTAAGCCATGTCCGCCTGTGTCTCTGTCTGAGAGAATGGTACGTTGACTACAGAAGTCTTATAGTAACAAAATTCACGGTATAGATGATTGAAATAGATATTGATTTAGCAATTTTATGTAAAAATATTTGATATATATTTTGATAGTACGTCATGCAACTCATGGCTCAAAAATTGTTGAGTCTACTTTACAGTATAGTTTGTATAAACTAAAATTTCAATGTAAATCAAGGCCTACCTCGAAACAAATTATGCGTACAGGGTATAATATAGTCGTAACTTTCTTTAATATTTTTCTTTCGTACTGCACCCTCATGATTATTTGTTCATTAAAGTTATAAAATCAAATATGTTTACTTCTTCCAGATTCGTATATGACTTTCGAAAAGTTGAGAGAGCTACCAGTAACGAAACAGCAAAAAATGGAAATGTTACATTGATTGAACATATTTTTTCTATTTCGTATGTAAATATTCACGACGAAGGAATTTATAGTTGCCTAAATAACTATACTCAAAACAAGAAAATCGCATTGAATGTTTTTATTCCACCGAAAATCGTGCAAGCCAATGACCCTAAAGTAAAGCAAAAAATTAAAAAAAGTGTGGTATTATATTGTCTATTGGAGATCTACCCCCAAAATGATTTGGTTATTAAAAACTTGAGGTGGCTAAAGGACGGTGCATCTATGACAGTTTTGGACAAATATACATCTGTATCTCAGTTAAACTCAACACATTTAAATTTTACACTAGAGTTTACCGAAGTATACAAGAAGGAGAATGGTTCCTATAAATGTGTTCTCTATAGTAATCATGAAATTGAATTGGTTAAGAAAAATATTGTTCTCCTAGTATTAGACGTGCCACAAGTGAGTATTGACTATGCTAAAGCCGTTGGTGCGAACCAGATATACCTTAATTGGACAGTCAACGATGGAAACGATGCAATTCAAAAGTACTTTATTCAGTATTCGCAGGAAGGAAGTCCGACGTTTACATACTACAGAGATTCGATCGGGGGGAAGAACACTTCGTATGTTCTCGACAATTTCCAACCGAATACAACATATATTTTACGTATATCTGCAAAAAATTCGATCGGGAGTGGTATAACTTACCAGTACCCTATTGGAATCCTGACTCTTCCAACCGATCCGATTTTTGTGCCAAGGGTGGAAACCACGGGAAGTACGGCTTCTACAATAACTATTAGCTGGAGTCCACCTCCTCATGATTTATTAGAATTTATTCAGTATTATGAATTGATTATATCTGAGTCAGGTGAAATACCCAAACTGATTGAAGAAACAGTTTATCAACAAAACTCTCGAAACTTACCTTATATGTTTGACAATTTAAAAACTGCTACTGAATATGAATTCAAAGTGCGCGCTTGCAGTGATCTTACAAAAATTTGTGGTCCTTGGTCGGAAGTGGTAAATGGCACTACCATGGATGGTATTGCAACGATGCCAACAGAACTTCAAGTAAATTGTAATCATCAAAATATATCTCGTCTTAATTCGATTTCAATTACTTGGAACATGCCAAAAAAACCGAACGGAAAAGTCATTTCTTATCTGATTTCTTTAGAGGGTTCGTATAATTATAATGTGGATAACGCAATTCGAACTGAAAAATGGGGTCCAAAGATCCGCAGAGTTGATGAACCTCATCATAAAACTGTTTATGACGGTGTAAGTGCAAATACAAATTATAGTGTGACTGTATCAGCTATTACTCGAAACAAAAAAACTGGTGAACCAGCAAAAGGCAAATGTTCGATGCCGGTTTCAGTACCCGATTCAATTGGCAGAATAATGTGGTCAAAAGTAAGAAGTGGAACAAACAAATATGTATTCAAAGTTTATATTCCGAAAGTAAGTGAACGGAATGGACAAATATGTTGTTATCGGATATATCTTGTAAAGATACAAAATGGGAGTAACGAGTTTTCACCGCCTGAAGAATTAAACATATCTACCTACCACGAAATTCACAAAGAAAATAAGACATCTGGTGGTGCTTATATTGCAGAAATGTTCAGTCATGAATCGTTTAAGTCCGAAGTATTTCTTGGGGATGGTTTTCGTTTTAGCCAAATAAATGTAGATGTTTTGAAAAGCGATAACCTATGTCGAAAATGTTACGAAGGTACATCATTTCTACGAAGTCGACAAAAACCTAATGTAAAGGGTCAAGCGTCAAATGGTAACAAAAATCCTTTTTTATATTAATAATTATATAAATATTATTTAATTTTAAGGTTCTACGCCGTCTCCAAATATTTCGCAACGTGATCAATTAACTACTAAAGCAGGAAACCTTTCAGAAGCTGCTTTTAGAATTCTGGAAAATAAAAAGCGAAAACGCCGTAGTCCAAAAGCAATTATTGAATCAAAGAATGAGACGGAACCTATTTATTTAGATCGAATATCTAATACAGCGTCTGATGTATTTGATGGAGAAATAGATGTTAATTGTAATTATACTGGTTTCCTGGAAGTTGTAGGTAAGGAACAAACATATATTAACAATAACTGTCAACAAGTTTGGAAAAGTTATTATTTATTTTGTAAATAAAACTGTATGACAACTAATCATACGACAATGTTTAATCTCATATACCAAATATTTTCAATAATAAGAGAGGTATACACACTTCTAAGTCGCTAAAAAATAATATTATTGTAACTAACGAAAGTGTAAAAAAAACTTACAATTTTCAGTTTCTCAAACATATGTCAACGAAAAAAAATGTGGGAAATTTTTATTTTACCGTATATATAGTCAATTCTGATATACATAAGTCAGCTATTTCATTCGTTACAAACATTAAATATTTTGATGATACTTTCTGGTGGAGATTGCATATTTAAAAGTACCCACATTTTTATTCGTTTACATAAGTTTGCGAAAATTGGTTGAAAACTTGGTAATTAGTGAATTGTTTTTCACTATTTTATATTACCAAATTTAGTCGTATACACTAAAATAAGTATATGTATTTATACAGAGGTTGTATTTTCCGACGCGAATTAAAATGTCATAAATTGGTCAGATCTGACAACGCTATTGTCATATGTGCTTAATTTGGTCTGTCACTTTACTACGAATAAAGTAACGCGAAAATTTATTTCAAAGTCGTGGTTCAGTTCAGAAATTATATCGTGCACTACGGTAGATATAATCGTCCATCCGAGCGAATAATTCGATTAACCATGAATCGTTTTCGCACCACGTATAATCTAAAAGATAATACGCATCCGCAAAGACATCGTACAGTGCGCACCGAAGGAACAATTGTTGTTGTATAGCGTATAGTATTGAGGAGGACCCAATTCGAGTCCATTGATTGAAGCTGTGTGCATCATAAATTTATTTCAAAGTCGTGGTTCAGTTCGTCCATCCGAGCGAATAATTCGATTAACCATGAATCGTTTATGCACCACGTATAATTTAAATGATAATATGCATCCGGAAATTCACATTTCTAAATACTTATCTGTAATTTGGCCAATCTGACAACTCTTGGTTTGTCGATATATGTTTTTCACTGATATTATTGTCTCTAAATGCAATTTATTCTAAAAAAACAATTATCTTCCAAAATCTTTTAAAAAGCTAGCTCCAAAGCTAGCTGTACAAAGGGGTCTATGACGCCTCCTTTAGGGTGTTACAAAAAAAAAAAAAAAAGATTATAACTCTAAGTTTGGTTCGTTTTCAAAATAAATTTCAAAATATTTCGTATTTTCAAATAACACATCCACTTCCACAGATCGGAAAATATCTGCACCAAGGCTGCTTTTTTGCGACTTAGCGTATACGCACTTAGCGTATATACACAGCCGTGTATGTATGCTGTATGTCAACGTACAAGATTAATGAAAATCATAAAAATGTGCTAGACTCAAATTTGCAGTGTGTAATATTGATTCGTGCCTGTGCTGATGTGTGCTTCCATCACAATAGTAACAGAGTGTGTTCAATATGATGCCCTTAAATTTTTAGTTTGCACAAGGCTTTGTAGAAGTCAGGCAACTCCAAACACTAGGAGTAAAGCATTTTAGAACTTCGTCTCTGATATTGTCGGTGTAGAAAAAGACAATGCAGATAAGCATTGTGCGATTCTTTCTGACTTGATAACTTGGTGCGCTCTTTGTTGCCTGTGAAGGATAATGTAGTTTAGATATGTTCCAATGGGATGTTGGAATGGGCGCTGGAATCAACAATAGTTATCACTAGAATATGTACAAATCAGGTGACTAACGAAAATACTATGTTCCCGCCACAATTTCCAAGATCTTTGTAAGTAGCGGATATCCTGTTACGGGAGCCCAAAAAAATCGACCATCTCCCACACTATTGAATGGTTTCTTGTACCATTTTAAGAAACCAGGTGCTAGCAGAGATAAAAGCAAACGACGCGTAAATATTGAATTCAAAATAAGCTTTATTAAATATGAAGTACTCGCAGTTGGCTGGGAGAATTCTAAACTCTGGTCAATGGCTAAATTGTCAAAATTAATTACACGGTTTTGCTTGCAACCACTTAAGGAAATTTTCGATTATGCATTTATGTTTCAAGTAAAAGTGTGTTGTGAATTAAGCTTGAAACGAAAAATATGGTGTATAAAATAAGAATCTTTAGAAAAGGTACAGGATAGCCGAAATCGAGCACACTCGACTGCAGCGTTCTTTTTTCATTTGCAAACGTTTGAGACGATGAGAGCATTCTAATATTATTGTAAAAGTTTCTCAACAGCATCAATGTGTTATTAATCAGTTAATCTTATTTTTCTTGGGCTTTTATTAGCGTAAACGTACTGAGAACGTTTTGACCTACGAACAACATTTGTGTTTAGTTTTTTTGAAAAAAATCGACTCGGGGAAAAAAGTGGAATTATACCCTGAACATTCTCGTTCCATAATTTTTCATAATTTTCGAAAGCAGCAGTGTATCGATGAACTAAAACTTTTTACTACCATCAAGCACCATATTTAAACACCGTTAAAAATTGTTACAACGAGTTTAGTCGTGGTCGACGCTCTGTCCAAGATTCCATGAAGGTGGTCCAAAATCGGTTGTTGTGCTAGAGAACATCGATGCCGTGAGCGAACTGATAAAGCAAGACCGTCATGCGACATCTCGTTCTTGGTTCGAATGATGCAAGGAAATGTTGAAAAAATACGATCGCGGTGGCTCAAACGCTTTGCACATATACACACGACGAATCATGTTTGGGTGTTCAAGAGGAGCCAAATCCAACGAAAGTTGTTCGCGCGGGAAAAAAAGTTCAAGTGGCTACAATGGCGTTAGAACAACGTAAGAATGTTAATTATGTACGGTACAGAACACAAGTTTTCGAAGAAATAAGGAAAACGTACCGCCGAAGAAAAATCTTTCTGCATTACGACAATGCGAGCTCTCACACATCGCGTCACACCAATGAGCAATCAAAACATCGAAACGTGGGCATAGATTTTTTACGCGAAAAGAAGCGGTTGATGCATTAAAAACTCATGCTTTGGAGCTACGTCGTGGAAAAAGTACTTCGAAAATTAATACATTATTGTATACTGCGACCTAAAAAGATCTATTGTTTTGTCCTTTTTACTTAGATGTCGTGCTCTAGTCCAACCTGTTGAATAAGCCTTAGTATTTTCCTAGGATGTAATTTACAGTCGTTCTTCGGAGACAACTGCCTAATACTCGAAATCTGCTTCTGGCTACTGTCCAAAAAGGCACACATTGTGACCTCTTTGTGTTCAAGGGATGTTTCAATTACTCTCTTTAGTGCAGTATCGGTCGATCTGCCCGCCCTATATGCAAGTTGGTCCCGATGTAATGGACTCTGCTGATTCACGATTCAAAAATGGATATTGTCCACCTTAATTTTTCTTTATTTATCACGTTCTTGGCGGCCTATATGGTCGCTCTATTTGTTCGTACATACATCTCCTCAGTTTGAAGCAGCTCATATGTACCTCCTGAGAAATGTGTCTCTAGTATCAACTTGATTCTCTGTTCCTCTTTTTCCGTAAAGGAGCTATCTGGTCTACGGAGTGATATTCGCATCGGTTTGCGTCTTGGTCATTACACGATAGATTCGAGCGGCTGATGTATTCCACCTTGGGACGTCCCATTCCTGTATTTAACCATAGGACATGTGCTGTCATATGATCTTATAATACCTGCATTGAGGTACGCTACATCCTGCTCTAATTCGAGAGAGTGTTTTGTGGGTTTAACCCTCTTTCCAGCCATCGCAGCTGATAACTGCAACGCATAATTACCCCAGTTAGTCTTCCTGGGATTTCTTCTCGTTTGATGGAATGTTATACTTCCCACTATTTTAAACATAACAGTCGATAATCGGACATGGGGGGTTTCTGTGACACATGTCAGCTCCTAGTACTGTTTTATCTTCCGCCGATTCCTCTTCTTCTTTTAATTTCTCCTTAGCGTGCCTCTTTTTAATGATTCTAAATCGGAATCGCACCTTCGATACGTTGCTGATGATAGCTGACTTAATACATCTTCGTCGATGGTCATTACCATCAACTGTCCATTTCGTTCTTGGTGCAGGAAGATGACCTTCCACATATGCAGGTTCAGTACCTCATTTTGTGCTTCCAGAAAGTATAGACTCCGCTCTGATGCCTTCTCTTGACTCCTGGGAAGGAAAAGATGAATCACCTCACCATGACTTTTTACCGCCATTAGTGGAGGGACCTCCCACCCTTCCAATTCGGGAGCATTAAGTTGCAGCCACCGTTAGGTCATTAGCACAGTCGTCCATGTGCATTCCCGGTGTGAAGTGCTCTGCATCAAACCAAATTCCGTATGTTCATCCTTTCGTCTCGTCGCAAAGGATGGCATACTCCAGCTCCGCCAGTTCATGGGCTGTGAGCATTACCTGAGGGAAGTCCACAGGTAATACCGCAACCTTTGTGGACCTCACAACGCTGGCGTAGATGGTTGTCGGTTGACTCTGCTCTACTGGGACTCTACTTCTATCATATATTCGACACCTCTTCTCCTCTCATGATCGGGAGGTGTGAGCGTTTTGTTCGCTCTCTTTCTGGCCGAATGTGGTGGCTGCACCACAGTTTTATGATTCAGCGCAATCTCTAGCACTCTTTATGTACCACCTAACTCCCGCCCCACTCAATCCCCTGCGCTTGGGATCATCAACGCCGCCTATTTCTCCTAGATGTTGACTTCTTTGTCGGCGGAGACTTTTTGCTCGGTTGTGGCTCTTTGGTGGCTGCACCATGTACCTTATATGGAGCTGAGGGGCGTTCGACAGAATGTGCGCTTACCACTGCCTCTCCGTCCTTGACTGGCTAGTCGAGGCCTGATAGCGTTGTCTAATGTCCATGTCACGGTTGCAAACATCCGAGGGGCCCGTTCTTCTTATAGCAACGGTTGTGAGTGGACGACCTCCGTCCAGGCGCTGCTATTCAAGTTGGTCTGCAAATTGAGTCACGGTGCAATCTCGCGGAGGTTTATTTTTATTTATTCCTGAATCCATCCGAAGAAAAGATATCCATCTGTGCAGAGATTCGCCATACATATTTAGAGTCACAGTTATTATCCGAGGCGACCAGGTATCGGTATTGATCTGGCCCTGTAGCAGTTGGGTCTGGGAGTCACACGTCTGTAAAATTTGCCGTATCCAGAAGAATACTTTATCGGGGAACACCACGTGGAGGTCCTCTTGTTAGAGAAGGGGTGCGTGCTGTCTTAAGAAGGGAGTCACCTTGTAGACCTAGTCAATTCGTACAAAATATATTGTACGTAAATTCGTACAAAATCTTGCATATATTCCCAGATCGGACCACTTTAAACAATGACCCCCGTTTTTTGAGTTTTTGTATGAACATTTTTGTTTTTATTTTAAACTAGTTGGTACTCGGCGCGTTGTTCCTCTGCCACACTTCCCCCTTCTTCTGTCGCCTTCTTCATGCTCCTCACCGTGCATTCCATTCTCCTGTCTTCCCTAGCTGGTACCCTGCCCGTTCATGCCCTTCCCCCTGTGTACAAAATTTCATGATCATTTGAGTAGTCTACGCGTGAAAACTTAACAAACAAACACATTTGCAATTATAATATTAGTTAGAATTAATTCTAATTTTTCATAAATTCTAATAAAAATCACGTATATGTCCAGATCGAATCACTGAAGAATATAATTTTTTGTTTATATAAGGAGCCTTAAACAAGCTACAGGGTATCTCGAAGTAGAGCACATGTATGTTTGGTGTGTGTTGTGTAACTCTCTATGGTTGGCATCGGAGACCCATAAAGTATATAGATTAGTGATAAGTATCTATGTCCGTGTTTGTGCGTTATTGTCCGACCTATTCCCTCAATCTTAATCAAGGCCACCTTAAGTTCAAAAATGACCGCGATCTATCCACTAACAGCCGATGGCGAACTAGTTCCTTCCGATTCTTATAAAATTACCTAGCAGAAGCTCTCTGTTCCCGCACACAATGTCTTTGAGAGAGTTAGTAAAAGGTTTTCTTTTTTTTTTTAATTTAATCAATATTTACTCCAGCTATTTTATAAGTCAATGCGGGCTGCTGAAAAAATATTCTCGCAGTATTTCCGCTGTTTGTAGTACCCGAACCTACCATGGGAATGACAACCAGAAGCCCTAGTTCACTTCTCATTTTATTCTGGATGAATTTTTTCATGTCTGCAACTGTTTCCTTATTAATTGGCAGTCTGTAGCCGATATGAAGAACGCACTCAAAACTTCGTATCCATGCATTGAGTGTTGAAAAGCCATACTCGTATAAATGTATTTTTGGTTCTTTGAATCGAATCACATTTAAATCATTCATAATTTTGGGAGTTGCACCACAAATTTCACAATGCAATGAAACTGAATTTGTAAGAGCATTGAAAACTTTTCCGTCGAATATTGTTAAATGAAATTCGTGCTTGATTTTGAGACAATTGATTATAGTTGGCTGTATTTGCATTATCTCTTTTTTTAATTTTTTCTACTTCGAATCTGACCAAATCGGATGTCTCTTTTTCAAAACTTAGTTTAATCGGTCTGCACAATCGAGTTGAGGAAGGTCGTGTATTTTGTCACAGAATTTGAGATTCTTTTTCAAATTGTAAAGGCACAATGCATACGGCAAATAAGTGCTCATCAATAGTCCCAGTTTCTGAATCATTGAAAAAAGTACTCTTTTTGACACTGACATTGTTCCTAAAAAGTGCAATAAGTGGAAGATCTGCAAATGACTGCAGCTCATTCTTAGCGGATTACATTCATGATGGACGATTCTCACAAACAAAAGCAAAAGCAGCCCGAATACACCCGAATAAATATAACTTTTACTCCACGAAAGTTTGTTCTACACAAGGAAATACATTAAATCGGGATTTGAAAGTTTGAAAATTGAATTTATCCTCGCTAGGAACTTCATTAGCACCACTGTGCGTAGCAAACATCAATGGGTTATGGCAAACTGTCGATGAGGCTAACAGTTACACTACAGCAATAGTTAACCGGCTTATCCTTTAATAATAAGGTGGTTATTATCAATAGAGGTGGAGTGATGAACCCTTTAATAATAAGGTGGTTATTAAAGGTGAAAATTGAGCCCCACGCCGATTTGATGTTTTGGTTCATGAATATGGTCACACCAAACATTACTGCAGAAAACACTTCAGATGTGTCAAATGCAGTGATAATCATGCTACCACAGATTGCGTCAATTCTACCACATAATCAACTAAGTGTGCCACTTTATCAAGTGGCGCATACAGCTAATTATAGAGGGTGGTTTGTATAACAAGAAATGTTCTCCAAACGTACTCCCTCTATACCCAAATCAAGACCGGTTCGCACTTTTGTGTCATCCGAATCTGCAAAATTTGCTATTTCCAATTGGAAAAAGTACAAATCTGCTTTTTTCTTATGCCAATGGATTAACGAATCAAGTCAACGAAAATTGAAGTATTCATACGCCAACAAGATATTGATATCATTCTGCTGAGTGCGACGCTTCTCTGCAGAAGATCAAGCTTTGGTATATGATTTACGAGGACTGTTATTTATATTTCGGGAACTGGCAACACTAATGTCAAAAGCTAAAATTTGGCAACACCATAATAAAGTTTGACATTTTTTGGCATGAACGTACTCACAAAGTTTTGATTTACAATTGCTATTTGTTTTGCTATTTGTACAGTGAGTTAAGAAAAGCAATTTGGCCAAAAAATGGAAATTTCAAGAGAAGGTTTTCGTTGGATTATTTTTCACAACTTTCGACGTGGATTATCTCAACAAGAATGTGTCAATGAACTCAGTTCTTTGTATGGCGATAAAGCACCATCAAAAACCATAGTATATCGCTGGTATAGTGAATTCAATCGTGGTCGAAGTTTGGTCGCCGACGAATTGTTGTGCCCAAAAACATCGATGCAGTGCGTGAACTGATAATGCAAGTTCGTCATGTGAGATAGAGGCATCCTTGCACATTAGTTCTACTTCAATACATTATATTTTGCATGAACACTTAGCTGTAAAACCAATTTGCTCTTGTTGGATTCCCCATAATTTATCAATCGGTCAAAAAAAGGCTCGCGTCGATGGGTGTAAGGAAATGATTAAAAAGTTCGACCGAGGTGCTTCAAAAGACGTGTATAAAATCATGACAGGTGACGAATCATGGATATATATGTATGAGCCGGAAACAAAACAGCAATCGACCGTGTGGGTATTCCAAGACGAGCCAAATCCAACAAAAGTTGTTCGTGGAAGAAGCACAGCGAAGCAAATGATTGCCTGTTTCTTCCGCCGAATGGGTCATGTGGCCACTGTTCCGCTTGAGCAAAGTAGGACGGTCAATTCTGAGTGGTACACGACCATTTGTTTGCCGGAAGTCTTCGGAGAAATTCGTAAAACCAACCGCCAAAGACGAATCATTCTCCATCATGACAATGCGAGCTCTCACACATCTCGTCAAACAAGTGCATTTTTGAGCAGTCAAAACATCGAATAAATGACTCATCCTCAGTACAATCCTTTTTTAGTTTAACTCAAATTTCTAGGTGTTTGCAACAGTAGGACCAACTTACCACCCTTATGATATCACTCGTCATTCTGATGCTCTGGACAATAGAGGTGGAGAACTATTGATAGCACTATCGAGCTACCCTCGATAACAGCCTGACACTTTCGATAGTGCCCGACAGTGCCATCGATAGTTTGGTTTTCACACCACAAAATAATATTGGTAAAAAAATTAAATTTACATTAAAATCAGAATCAATTCATAGAAATGGACCGCTTTCTTCAAAAAGGTATAATGCGAACTTTTAAAGTAATTATAAAGTATTTTGACTAACTATGTGTCGAATTTAAGGTAAACGTCGGAGCTTCCTCACATTCAGTGCATCGAGCGCTGAAAAGCAGGCTTGCGATTGCAACAGCACGGACTCGGAGAAATATTTGGCGACCAAGAGGCAAAAGTAAAATCTCACAAGTCTGGAAATATATTAAGAGTTCTGATGACAAAAAATTTACAAAGTACCTTAACTGCGGAAAGAAGTAAAAAACGAGCGGAAATACATCCAATATACACGATCATTTAACAAGATTCCATTCTGGTTTGAAAGTCCATGTACCAGATTCCAGTACTCCAGCTGCAGTTACAGCTACTTTGACGGATACCGACAACATCGCATCTACAAGCAGCAGCTGTAGATCGAGTATGCATTCAGTAGCTTCTTACTTTAAGAGAGCCGTCTTTTACGACACTAATTCAAATGGAAAGATTGACATTGACAGGGCTTTAACCGAAATGATTGCCAAGGATGTGCAGCCATATAATATAGTGAAAAATGAAGGCTTTGTAAAGTACACTCAGGTATTGGATCCCAGATATAAGCTCCTAAGCAAAACACATTTAAGAGATGTTCTGCTAAATAGTCAACGATGCTAGAATTTATTTCGGTCACATGTGACTTGTGGACATCGAGGGCCGAGGCTAGCTTTTTGACCGTTGCAGGTCATTTTGTTTATATATGATTATAATTTGAAAACAGTATCATTAGCCACAAGAAAACTATTGAACACAACAAATCATTCTGCGCAAAATATTGCAAATACTTTGCAAGATATATTAACTCATTAGAACGTCCTCGATAAAACCGATTGCATTGTGACAGATAATGCCAGCTCAATGCTGAAAGCATGTGAAATATTAAAAATCCGAAACCTTTCATGCTTTGCGCATACCTTAAATCTGATGGTTCAAGATGGGTTAAAATTGGACAACGACGATTTATTAAAAGCTTTGTTTACAAAGTGTAAAACAATAGTAGGATTTTTTAAGCAAAGCACCATAGCGGGTGAAAAATTTAAAATGGCTCAAGAAGACTTCTCTTATACTTTGTTACAAGAAAAGGAACAGTTTCTACCTTATGATTCAGCGTATATTAACAACAAATGATGCCATTGCTACAGTTTTATTATCAAGTACAAAAGCACCGCTACCATTTACTGCTGAAGAAATCAATATATTAAAAGACGTAGAAAAAATATTGGCTTTTTTTCCAACAAGCAAGCAAAAAAATTTCTGGTGGAAAATATGTGACGCTTTCGCTTATAATACCGATGGCATATGGACTCTACCGCAATGTTGAAAATCTTTTACCACAATTACAAACTTTGCAAGGAAAAATTATGCAAAACACTTTATTAGAGACTATAAATAAACGGCATTCCATTTATGAGCAACGGACAGTAACCAGGATGGCTACGATATTGGATCCACGATTTAAAAAGAATGGTTTTCAGCACTATTGAAATGCTGAACATGCATCAGCAGTTTTTGAAAACTAGCTAATGAATTTGTCGATCAAAGAAAGATAGCCCAATCAATTTGGACCTGGCAACGGAGATCAAAACTCAGGACATATTTGATTTTTTAGATGACAGACATATTAGCAAACACGGAAACGCACGATAAGATGCAATTATAATTAAACGAAATATTTGGAGAGAGCTATAGCAAATCTATCGTCGACTTTCGATGGTTTTGAAATTACTATCGTCGACTATCGATAGTTCACCACCTCTACTGGACAATGCTGTATATGTAATGACACGGAAATCTGAAGAACAAGAAAACCTCAAAACTATTTGAAAGAATTTTTCTTGGTAGAAAGTTACCTGGTTTGTACGTCCAGAGTGTCATTTCCGATCATCAGCTTGGCTTGAGGCATCACCATGATACCCCAGAACAACTGCATCGAATTTTCCAACATATACTTTAGACGTAGAAGAATAAGCAATATAGCTCTGCTGTATTTATTGATATACAGCAAGCCTTTAAGGTCTGCTTGAAGGCCTCTTCAAAATAAAATCAATATTGCCTACTTCGCAGTTCCTTCTTTTGAAGTAGTACTTGCTTAAACGCGTCACAGTCGAGGTGAAATATGAGTGCTCAGGGATCAGACGCATTGGAGCTGATGTACCACAAGGCAGTGAGCTTGGTGTTGCCCTTTATACTTTGCATACTGCTGTCTTGCCAATTTCAGTAACTGAGAACATGCTGACGATACGGGCAATCTTGCAAACTTTAACTGTCCAAACAAAGCTTCCACTGAGATACAAAACATTGGACGAACCGCTTGAATATACGAGTTAATAGTGAAAAGTCTAATCACTGTACTTCTACATTGCGGCAGGAGAACTGCCCTTATTTATTTTTGTTCGTCATGTACATGTGCAAATTGTAATTGCTAATTGCCACTTCATCATGTCATGTAAATGTATTATAGTTTTTAAGTAAACTGATTGACATTTACATACGGTATAAAAACTAAAAAATTATTTTTAATTTGGTCAACTACATATTGCATAACTTTGTACATTTGTACGAGTCAGTGAGTTATCAAATTGCCCTCGTATCAGAAAACATTTGAGGAGTCGATGCCATAACTGTCAAGTTGCTGCCTAGCATCGCAGAGGATCCCTCGCTCAAATTTTAATTTAATTCTTTGTAATCATTTTATGCGTAGCAAAATTATTCACAACCCTCTATTTCATCTACAACTGTCAAAAATTTTATTATATTTGAACAAAAGCCGAGCAAAAATGGTAAGTGTGAAGAATTTTAAAAGTTTTGGACCACCGAAATTTTTTGTTTTTTTTTCTTTTTTTGTATTGTTAAAGAGTTGTCTTCTTGTTTTTGCATTTGCTTTGTGCTCTGAAACTTGCATGTATAAATCAAATTTTTTGTAGTGCCGATTAAATATTTGCAGTTCTCCCCCTCTTTCCCATTACATTTGTTTCTCTTTATCTATTTTATCTTGGGTGTTTGTAAAAAATTGTTTTATGATTGTTAGTGTTTTTTGTCCGGAACACGGAATTGATCTAACGGTAACGTTAACTCCAAAGCAATTTTTTCGCATTTTTGTATTTTAATTAAAAATTTAATTTTTTCATAAATTTCATTCGTTGAATAAAATAATACAAGCGTTAAGCTGAAATCATACAAACATTAATGAGAATTGGTCAGTGGAGAGAACCTGGTAATCTTAATATCCAATTTTGATTTCACCGTTGAATTTTATTACCTCAGTATTATTTTGTCACTTACTTTGCCGCTTTGTGTAAATTTTCAAAAAGAAACAATGAACCTTATAAAGGTGGCGGAAGTCATATCGTCATTAGTTTCGACAATAAGTACAAAGAAGCAAAGTGTTCAAAATTGTTCTTGTAATTTGCATTGGCATATGCTGGGAGCAATGCATGTATACGAATATTGCTCTGCCTATACCAAGAGCTATTTCAAAAACAAATGAGCAGCTAGATCAATGGGAGTGGGCACGCCTGATTTAGAGCATGATTCGAGGTCAACCTGTAGTCCCGATTACAAACATGCCGTATAAAGTTTGTAAATTATTGATAAATATATAATTCTAAATAATTTGCATTTTTTATTAACTATTACGTTATAATTAATAATTTTTTTTTCAATAATTCAGTATCTATTCATTTAATAACACTTACCTACTCGTGTAATTATAAAGTTATTAAGGGAAGTTTAATTATTAAATTATTTTTTTAACTCTAATCTTATTTATACTAATACTTCATAACTAAATAAAAAGAAAAGAATTACATTTTTAATTGTTTTATTGAAAAATACCATTATTGTTATTTTTAGTGAGGTGCTCAACGCAGGTGAGGTGGCAAGGATGCGATATCCCTCGACATTCCATATAACCACAAAAAAATCAACTCCGTTTAAATTTTTTTCTGTGAATGCTTGATGATCGTGTAGATTTTCGAAATTTACTGTATACAGGTACAACTGGTTTTTTAAGTCAACTCTTTCGTACTTGGTTTGGTTGCGCATTTTTGTATCCTTTCATCCTAGATAACAGCATTTTTTGGAGTTACTATCTTGATCATTCCCATAACATGAAGAGTATTGTTACCGTCAAGAGTATGGACATTTATATCGGCATTGTCTCCAACATATTGTACAAGTGCACCTGACTCTGATGATAAAATACGAGGCTGTAGATGATAAACTGCTGAAATTTCATACTGTACAGTATTACTATAAGAAGCTGTAAATCCCAAACTAGATAAAATATCCAATAGTCTTCTAGATCCATATATTCTGTGAAGAAATAAAGAAAGGCTTAATAGTAGCTGTGATGAAGAACGCTCCCGGATGGCAGCCATTATTACATGGCTTATTGAAATAAATTATGTTTTTAAATTTTCTATCTTTCCTTTACTGTTTTTTAGGATGACTTCTTCTAAGAAATACAATAAAGTTTTTGGAATTTCTTGTTTAACATCATTCAACATTTTACTGAGAGGCGGATAAGATTTAGTTTCAGCAATGGATGATCGAATGTCTTTTCTAATAATAGAAAAGTCTTTCTGATTGAGGATTTAAGTTTTTATTATCGTACCAAGGTTTTGATAAAATATGAGCGTGTGCATCACGAAAAGAAATGATCGTAAAAGTTCCTACTTTTTTCGTAATTATTATATTGGTTAAGTACTTTTGTTGTAGCCTTGAAATAATAGTTTTATCATCTGGTACATACCCTGTCAAGACACCTTTAAGCTCTTTTAGTGTAAATTGTGAATCGTAATTATTTTCTATGTAATTGAAAATCTCTATCATAGCTTCTGAAATTTGATTATCTTGACGAAATTTCGAATGATACGATGGTACTTTATTAGTGAAGAAATTAGTATAACAAATAGCATGGTATTTAGCATCAGCACCAACTAAATCATATTGAAAAAAATATACGATTTTCCGAAATTCTCCGAAAGTATCACCACGTTCTTGTGCTTTTTTATAGCATTGTCTTTAAACTCAAGAGTACTCACTGTACTTATCTTGCGTCTATACTTTTCTTTTTTCTTTGTCTCTGCGGCCTCGTCATCTATTTCACCACAATAAACACTGCTTCTTGAAATCAAACACTTCACTTAGTCTTTTATGCGGTACAGTTGGAGAAGCTGTAGTTTCGTCTTGTTCTAGTCGCCGTTTTGCTGCTAGTATACAATTTTTGCTAATATAAACAATTTGGCACTTTTCTTGCACTTGTACAGAGGTTCGATACTTGCAGTTCTCAGAGTTTTTATACCACGCGCTACATTCACTAATGATTCACCTTCCGAATCTGACTTTTTACATATAAAATACAAATTATCCATAACTCTTAAAATAGTACGACCGTCGTGAGTAAGCAATTGAACTTCTGTCCTTGGCTATAAATAGATAACAAAAAAAAAAAAGATTAATTAAAAATTTAATTCTTTTCTTTTTATGTAGTAAAAAGTAATTAGTATAAACAAGAATTAAAAAAATAATTAAAAAATATTTCCCTTAATAATTTTATAATTACACGAGTAGATGTTATTATTAACGTAGTAGTTAATAAAACATGCAAATTATTTAAAATTATATATTTATCAATAATTTATAAACTTTATACGGCATATTTTTAATCGGGACTACAGGTTGAAGTCGAATGATACTCTAAATAGCGCTCTGCCCTCTATCTCGAAAATAGTTCAAGATATAAAAAAAAATATTCAAACAAAATTTGTAGAGAATTTAATCCTCTACAATATTTATAATAAATATAAATAGCATAAAACCCATTGGAAACGAGATATTTGCAATAAATATGTAAAAATCGATTTTTTGACCTTTGACCCTACGATAAGTAGGTTTTGAGACAAGTTTTAGGATGCCAAAAAAAAGGTTTATACAAGTTTATAGCTGACTATCTCTCATTCCGAGGTGAAACCCTAATTTTCCTGGACTATTGTGTAATTAATTTTGGCAACTGATATTCTTCTTCCATTTGCTTCTGCATAGATCAAGGAATAGGACAATAATAGTTACTATTGCATCTGAGTACCAAAAATAACAACAAAAGGGTTTCAAATTTGAAAAGACAAAATAATGCACGTTGTGTAAATACTTTTGACAACCCCTGTATATATCCAGTAAACTAAATTGCATAAAGATGCCTTGAAGAGTCAGCAAACTCTCAGGGACCATATTGTGCTTCGTAACGGGCCGCCAGCTCTTGAAGAGAGCAAAAAATGTCTTCCTCTTAACACCAGCACAATTAAGATCCGGATGGAACAACATGCTTGAGTGCAACAGGGAACGAATCGGGATCAGCACCTATAATTGCTGTTCTGAGTCTGGTCGATCGCCGCATAATACGACTCACCTC
Source organism: Leucophenga montana (assembly GCA_035044765.1). Classification (NCBI taxonomy): domain Eukaryota; kingdom Metazoa; phylum Arthropoda; class Insecta; order Diptera; family Drosophilidae; genus Leucophenga; species Leucophenga montana. The sequence continues at coordinate 97,310 of JAWNNQ010001294.1, forward strand.
TTCAACTGTAGGCCCTATACAAACCCACTTCTGTGTTTTTGTATAAAAAACTTCTTTAGTTTTGTTAATATAAGCTTCAAATTCGATATGGGGCTTCTTATGGATGGTCGCTTCGCACACATGTACTGATGGGCGTGGCCCGCCCACCATTTGAGGTAGCCCCGATGCAAATTTACCGCCCACTTTTGTGTATTTGTTTAAAAAACTTGGCTTTCTATTCATATACATATACACACTGTCCACAATTTAATTTTTTTCAATTTTTATAATTTTTTTTTATTGTAGTTAAACAAAATTTTTTTTTGTTAGTGATTCAAAATTTTTATTAGCAAGGGTGCAGGATATTTGTAGTTGTGAACACACGATTGCTCTATTCTTAATTATTTTAGATTTGTTCTTTATTTAAATTTTTAAAACATTGATGTGAAAGCTTTCGTTTTTGTAACTAAAAGTAACACAAGTTTCAAAACGACTGAGATTTAACAAATAGAACGATGACACCCATACAAAAACACTTTGTATGGGAAAACACTTTGTTATAACGAACATGTTTGAATTAAAGCAATTATTTTTAAAATAATGATTTTTAAATTGGTCCAATTCCACAAAATAGCGAAAAGCATATCAAATATAAAAATATATTGTACTAGTTAGTACCTGGCGCGTTGCTGCACTTCTCCCTGCCTCACTTCTCCACTTCGCCCTTCTTCATGAACCCTCCGGCAATAAAACTGTTCATAGAAAAATACTAAAATCGCAATTAATAAATAGGGGGTGGGAGTAGTCATATATATATAATAAATATATATAAATTTTCATTTTATATACAAAAAATTATAGAGCAATACAAGAATACAATAATACAATACAACAATACAAGCCACAGTCAGCGAAATAAGTATATGTGGATGGTTAATCTCGAAAATAAAAGCAGTAACACGTCAAATAAAAAATCAAACTATATTTTTTCATTTATATAAAAAATAATAAAAACAAAATTAAAATGACCAATTATTAAAATAAAAAATAAATTAAAGTTTCATATGAAATAAGTATATGTGCATAACCAATGTTCTAAAATAATTTTTTAAACTTCACATTTTTTTTTTGATTTCTTAATTACTAATATGTTTTCCATTTTTTATATACATATACGTATAAATACATATACGATTTTGTAGCTATCAGCTTTTTATCGTCTACGAAACTAAGTAGAAGTGGTTAAAATGTGTGCGCTGTATTTCTTTTAAATTAATTAAATAAATGCGTTAATTTAATCTTCATAAATCATAGCCTATTTCTGATATATGAGCTATATTATTGTAAAGTTTCATTAAAATCCATCCAGTAGTTTTTGAGTGAAAGAGTAACAAACATCCACACATCCATACAAATTTTCGCGTTTATAATATTATAGTGGGATGAATAATTTTTATTATATTACGAATTATTAAATGTAAGCATCCCTTCAAAAATGTAAAAGCTGAGGTAAAATAAGGCCAAATTTTGAAGTGTGAAGAATATCAATTGAGTAAAAGTTTTCTCTTAGTTTTTTTATTGTAATTTGAACACTATAATTTTAATATTTTCCCCTTTTTTAGTGCGGAATAAGGACCTAGTGTTAACAACATACAGTGAATATTTTGACATCATTTCTCCTGGAACGGAACCAGAACAAATACGTGCAATTGATGACGATATTGCTGTTTTTCTTAATACTGTCATTGAAGCTTTGGCAATTTTAATTGGAATTGTTTTGGTAATTCTAATTACTTTATGCTTTTTGCACCAATACAATAGAAAAAATGCAATGCCCGGTGATGAAGCATATAGTTTAAGAGATTCCCTGAGGTAAGTCTGGTTTATATGGTTTTTAAAGTAATAAAATTTTGATTCTATATAATATTGTAGAGCTTTGTTTGGCGGCCGTGCGAATAATCATAGTCGTTTTGTTAGCGCTGTAAATCACAAAGGATTCGATATTGGACCCATATACAAAGCGGATCTCATTAATGCATACAAAATTCGGCATAGGGACACAGATTATGGTTTTTTAAGAGAGTACGAAATGCTGCCTAACCGATTTAGTGATCGAACCACAAAAAATTCGGACTTAAAAGAAAATTGTTCGAAAAACAGATATCCTGACATTAAAGCATATGATCAGACTAGAGTGAAATTAACACAAATTAATGGAATCCCTGTTACCGATTATATAAATGCAAATTTCGTAATTGGATACAAGGAACGAAAAAAATTTATTTGTGCACAAGGACCTATGGAAAGTACCATTGACGATTTTTGGCGAATGATTTGGGAGCAACATTTGGAAATAATCGTAATGCTGACTAATTTAGAAGAATATAATAAGTCAAAGTGTGCAAAATATTGGCCAGAAAAAGTAATGGACCTAAAGGTGTATGGCGAAATTACTGTAAAATTTGTTAGGGAGAAGAAAACGGGCGACTATTTGGTTCGCTTACTTGATGTTTTTAAGAACAGTATGATAAGTGAAGATGAAGAACACCGGCAAATCACACAGTATCATTACCTTACGTGGAAAGATTTTATGGCGCCTGAACACCCACATGGGATTATAAAATTCGTGCGTCAAATAAATTCAGTGTACTCATTGCAGCGCGGACCAATATTAGTTCATTGCAGTGCAGGAGTTGGCAGGACAGGCACTCTTGTTGCTCTCGATTCACTTATACAACAACTGGAAGAGGATGAAATGGTGTCGATTTTTAATACAGTGTGCGACTTGCGCCATCAACGTAATTTTCTTGTGCAGTCGTTGGTATGTTAAATGACAAATCAATTTAAAAATTAACTATACTTCTTTTTTTAACACTTTCTAATCTATTGACAATTTTAATAACTTTTCACATTTTATACGGAAAAAATCAAAAAATTGCGCTCTGAAAAGTACAAAACAAGAAAATATTCTTGATGAAATTCTTATCTACCAACCAGGGAACTGCAAATGCTACCTTTTCTTGCGACTCCCATCTGTTTTTGGTTCGAAAAACAGGATAAATTAGCCACAATATTTGGATATTTTACAGGTTTTCAAATTAAAAACGCAGGATATTTCGAGGACAGCTATTTAATACGAGAAACTGATTTGAATGCACACAAAACAGTAGAATATTGTCATTTGTTCTATACATCGATAATTATGTATTTGTTGTTGTACAAATATATCGTAGTTTAATATCTATTCAGAATCAATGAGTATATATTCGATATCTGAGTCGACGTCCAGTGTTATGGTGGCATTTTCTGTGCGCACTATATATTTTTCCTTGGATTGTTGGCGAAGCATTTGAGGCTGCTACTTAAGCCAGTCGAAGACTTTCAGACACGTCATATTCAAATTCACTTTGACTGTGAGAATAGCCTTCAGATTCTCGACTTTTAATTTCTTTTTTTCCTCTGTCCATGTCTTGTTCATTCCAGAAAAAATTCTTTCGACAGAAGCCTTCGAACCGGGCATGCAGAGAATGTACTCAATTATTGTCGCAGTTCTCACTCTCCAGATGACTGAATATTTCGACCCACCGATTTGGGGTGAGACCTTGTCGGCCTTCCATTGTTTGATTTTTGATTCAGAACAATAATTGTTCGCGTAACCAAATTGACTGTGCAATTTCACCGCATTTTCTTTTACGTCGTACAACTGTTTTGCGCAGCGCAGCCCATCTATATATATGTAAGTCCATGAGGGGAGTTGCCCACAAGTCGATATCCATCAATTT